>BQNB010083881.1:0-28914 GCA_026074375.1 Tanacetum coccineum | reverse complement strand
TGTATATATACATTTATGTATATATATATATATGTATACATATATATATGTATATATATATATGTATATATATATATATGTATATATATATATATATGTATATATATATATATGTATATATATGTATATATACACATATGTATATATACACATATGTATATATACACATATGTGTATATATACACATATGCATATATACACATATGTATATATATACACATATGTATATATATACATATGTGTATATATATACATATGTATATATATATACATTAATAGTTAGCAGTACTGAACAAGCGAGTCATTGGTCCGGGGAAAGAAAAGGACTGCCTTTGAAAAAAGAAAAAAGGAACTCGCTTAACTCGCTAGGCCTTCGGAACAAAGGCGATTCTGTTCATGCTTCAGACGATTTGGCTAATTATATATACTTCTATACTAATTATATTAGACTTCTTCTATTATAAATAGAAAGGCGAACCTATAGGCCTGTTTAGCGCCTTTCCAAAGTCAACCTAAAAAAAACCTTTGCTTTGGGAAGTAAAGACCGAGTGAAAAATGAAAAACGTCCGCTAACGCCCACGGGAGAAGATTTTTTTTAGATCAACAATACATTCCTTTATTACATTCAAAGGATTCTGTTGTGTGAATACTTCCACATTCAAGCCACGCCTTTATTACATTCCTTTATTGCTTAGCCACGCCAATACATTCCATGTTTGTGATTCAGTTTTTCACATTCCATCTCATATCCAAACTAAAATAAAAAACAAAAAATAAATATCGAAACGAATTAAATATGAATGAATAAACTCTCAAACATGAAAACCACGTAGATCTATATATATAAACAAAAAGCCTAAAAATAAAAAAATAACTTACAACAGTGGATATGGTGGCAGCAGTTTCTGACAGCAACCTCGTTTCCGGCGGCGATTCCCGGTGGCAACCTCGTTTTTGGCGTCGACAATATGTGGCGGCAGACGGTGGCTGAAATAAAATATGACAAAAGATAAAACTTCGATCTACCACAAAGATCTACATATCTATAAAAAAATATCTGGTCCATACCAAAAAGTGTGTAATATCCATAGATGTATTAAAAAAACTCAAATAAACCTCAAAATATTAAAAAAAAACCTTTTTTGATGCGGATGTTTCAGTATTGCGGCGTCGTTGGTGGAGGAGAACGATGGTGTAGTGTTGGAGTTGGTGGGAATGAGATGAGATGTGGGAATGAGATGAGAGTTTTTTTAGAGTCATCCTTGTATTTATAAGCCACTAAGAATTCCATATTACAAATCAGTTATTAATCACATATTTAATGTCATTAAACCCGAAGAAGATATATTTGTTAAGTCATCAAATTTTACCAATCATACATTTAATGTCAAGTCATTAGTTTCTAAGGCTTGTACATTTAGTTTTCAAAGCTTGCACATTTCTAAGTTTTTCATCACACATTTAATGTCTAGATTCTTAGTTTCCAATGCTTGTACATTTATTTTTTAAGGCTTGTACATTTTTCAACTTTCAATTTCTAATCTTTTCAAGAATGGGTAAAAAATGCTTTATAATGTAATATAGATACATAAGATCTAGAAACGCCACAATGCAGTGTGTTGTAAACTAGAAAATAAATCTATTGTAAACTAGAATTATAAATTGATTGTTTTTGCATTTTTTTTAACATTGTTGATATGCAAATAAAAGACTAAAACTCGATATAGTCATCTTACTTTTTACGGTTCAATTGAATGTAAGATCGAAATCGGATAAAGACTTACCGAAGATGTTATAAAAAGTATACATATGTATAGAACCGGTTCAAACCGGCGACTCAACTAGATCAATTAAAAAACCTGATTTTAAAACATTGTGTTTAATCTCTAAAATACTTTTTTAAAACTTTAATTTCAATATTTTATTTATTTTCTCACATAATAATTCAAACAAAGTCACTTAATGAAATATTGGATTTTGGAGAAAGTTTTTAAAATATGCATGACAATTTTTTGAATGTAATTTCTAAAAAAAGTTGAAATGTTTTCTTATGTAATCTAAACAATAATAATTTAAAAAATTCATCAACAATCTATGCTATGTAAGACATCATAACACACGAACAATCATTTTCTTTTTTTTATCCTTTCATTTCACCATAGCTCATGTGTGCTTAGTTTGTAAATTCCTTTAAGAGTAAATTTCAAACTTCGTCCTTTTAGTTTATACACATTAGCACATTTCGTCCTCTTTTTAAAGTAAGTACATCATACGTTCCTGTGATTGTCAATTTTTAGCAAGTTTCGTCCTTTTATCACTTTTTTCAATTACACTAGTCGTCCCTTAAAAGGACGAAACATGCAAGAATCGAGAACCACATGAACGCCTGATGTATTTATTTTGAAATGTGTGTAAATTAAAAGGACAAAGTTTGAATTTTTCTCTTTGTTTAATATGTTATTTGGGGATGTTGATTGGTTCGGTTATCGGGTTGTTCGGTTAAAAGAAATTTTTGAGTCAACCCGAAAACCGAAACGAACCGAACTAGAATTCAACCGAACCGAATTTAAATTTGGTTCGGTTTTCGGGTTGACTCGAATAACCTGAATTACACCACTTATTTTTTTTAAATTACATAGATATTTAGCAAAAAATAATTATTTCAAACGTAAAAAGTGTTTTTTATATTATGATAAAATTTTAATGGTCTTTTTATATATATAAATATCTAAAATATATATATAAATTCATATAAATTCGATTTTCGGTTCAGATTGCCAAACACATATCTAACCCGAAAACCGAATTTGTAGTTAACTTTGGTTTGATTTTGGCAAATTCGATTCGGTTATTAATCTTGTTCAGTATATTTTTTAAGTTTCACATACGAGTATATTATTAGTATATAATAATTATTAGTTTATTATATCTAGTTCGCATATATCAGTATACATAGTTATATCAATGATTATTACTTTATTTTTTATCTAATTAGCATATATTGATTTTATGTAGAGAGATGACACAATATTAAAGAAACCTTAATGTTGAATATTGATGAATTGGATTTGGGTTATGATAATGAATCCTAGGTTCGAAATCACTCGAAAATGCACATTATATCATTTTTTTGTTGTCATAAAAAGTTACTAGTGTAAAATCTATAATTTTGTTTTTTGTCAAAAAAACAGGAAGTACCGGATAGGTACCTGTTTCGGTACCCGAATCCCGTTCGGTACGGTACCGGTACACCCGTTTCATGCTCGGAAAAAAATCGATACCACCAATTCGGTACGGGTTCGGTACCAATCTGGTACCGTGCATGTAACCTTTGCCCTTTTTGTGAGTTTGAATGTTCTAATTTAGTATCGTGTTGACGGTGGTTAATTTATATGATTGAGGTGTTTTATGGTTATATGGTGTATAATAATCCTTTTTAGATGGTATTATTATGTTGATTATGTTTCGGGTGGTATAACCCGTGAATTATCGCGAATGCCAAAAACGAGTCCCGACACGTCCGATAATGTTCTAAATGATTTTTGGAAGTTTAATGTGGAGATAAGTCATGTAAATACTCTAAGTTATAGGAAAAGTATTTTTAAAGTGAATAAAAATACTAAGTAACTTCGGGAAATATTTTACAATCGATATTTTTGAGTTTTAAGTGAACCCGACACAAAAGAAATCATCCCAATCCCTCCTAGGATCTTATAACCGGTCGAGCAAGGGAATGAGACAAGAGGACAAATTTTTGCTAATGCTTGTCCTTCCATGGGGTACATATGTTTTGTTTTCATCCATCTCACACATAGTGCATGTTTGAAAATCATTTTTCTTTTCTCTTTTCTCTTGTGTTTCGTCCGACCAAATAACACACACAAGCACATATTTTCTTCAATCTTTGATAAAAAAAACATGAAGATTTGGGGAGTCGTGGGTTGATTCTAGTGTTCGGGTTATTGTTTAGACTACGTTTAGGTAGTCGGTTTGCGTTTGTTCTCGCTTTTCAAAACCCTCTTTGTAAGTTTTCTAAATCTTGATTTAACTTGTACTTTTGTGTGTTAAATGATGCATAGAAGCTAGTTGTACGGTGCGTTTGTTAAAAATCGAAAACGAAAAAGTTTACGAAAGGTTGATTTGGGTTCGGTTAAAGTTCGAATAAAATAAAAAGGGAATGAGGTTTTGATAGTTTTGATATCATAGTTGTGATGGTTGAAAAACATTTATTTGCTATGTAGCTTATTATTGATTTTGGATTATTTGGCGTATTTATAAGCATTTCGAGCTTATTTTAGGCTTATTAGCTCTTGAAAATTTAAAAAAATAGAAGGAAAGTATTTTTGGTTATTTACCTTGTATGTCGTATATTTGTGGACTATTTTGATAGCTTATGGTGATAACCGAATATACTACGTAGCTTATTAGCTTATTTTTAAGCCTAATGGGTTAGTTTTGGAGCTTATGGGCTCACGACCCAATAAATCTCTTTAAGCCGTGGCTTATTAAGAGCTTATTGTGGTCTGGATTATTTTGTTAGCTATTGTTTTAGGCTTATAATTACTAATGGGCTTTAGTTTGGGCTTAAGTCGTATTATACATCTACGGATACCTTAACGGGCCACTATTGGCCCTTAAGGCCCAATAAGCGTAAACTAGTTGTTTTAAGAGTTTTGACAGACTTTTGGAAAGTGAAGTATACTTATGAAGTGATATTGAAAGTTGATTTAGAGAAATACGTTTTAGTAAACGTTGCGAGAAACGATTTTGGTATTTTGTCGAAAAAGTAGTAAATTTTGGAAAAGGTTTGCAATTAAGGTCTAAAACCTTGGAAAATGTTGTATAAACGAACTGGTCATGTCGAAATTTCGTAAAAATTCTATACTTAGAATTTTTACTCAAAACGGGATTTTCTTGATTTAATAATAAAATATTATTATTTTATTATTTTAATAAGTCGACTAAAAGACGAAAAATATAATCTTCTCGAAACTTCTCTAAAATATTTAGCATAAATAAATGTTTCATTTTCTATAATCTAGATGATTAATTAATGGTAACTAAGAGTACCGAATGGGTTTACCGAAGTATATTTATAAGTGTTTGTTATAAGAATTTTCTTATATTTCTCTACTGTATTATTAAATAGTATAAGTATATATATTATAGTACGAAATGAGTTGAAAGTGTGATATTTTTGAAGTTAAGTTGTCAACCATGACACTACTGAAAACGTTAAGAATGACCGTACAACACGCATCTGACCACTATGCATCAAACCTGAAAACTATTTTGGAAATAAGTGTCTAAGTGGAACATTAATTAAACTAGGTCATGTTCGGACGTCGTTGCATTTGCTTATGTGATATTGAGTTTGCTGCTTGAGGTGAGTTCTCGTAACCCTACTTTTTAAATCTTTTCTGTTGGGGGAAAATGATACTCAAATATGTTTTGAATTGTTTTTCTGAGCTGTGCGAAATATGGTTTTGTTTTTGGGACAATTTATGTGCTTATGACTACTATGTGAATATATGTGGTATGATTGTTCTTGCATGCATCGAAGTACATGGCAAGGTGTGATTAGCATGGAATTGCTATGTTTGTGAAAGGTCTGCCCTAAGTAAATGCTACATGTGGTAGGCTTTAGGTGCGTATGACCTTGGGGTTGCGACCCCAAGAGCATTGGTATATGCTAGATTGATGACTAACGGGGATGCTAGGTCATGTTACATGATTAGCGGGGATGCTAAGTCATGGGTTTGAGTGCTTTTACATGTATTCACTGTTATATTGCACAAATGTCCAACTGTTTGATATATTGGCACAACAACTAGGTTTCCTCAAACCTACGAGCTCACCAACATTATTGTTGACCTTTTTGAGTATTATTTTCAGGTGAAGTTAATGATCAGTAAGGTTGTGATGCGAGCTAGCAAACCTTAAGAGTATCCTGTATGGATTATGTATTGAGAGGTCTTGCATTTAATGTTTGTTTTATTTAGTATTTGGAGGATTGGTGTTCTAAGACTTGCATAGACCCCTGCGTGGGTATTTGGATTTGTTAGCGACTATTTGATGTGTTCTTGTTGGGATTTCACTCAAATCTGTATTTGAGGTGGATGATCATCATGACATTTTCATTAATGCATTTTAGTTTTCTCTATTATGTATCTTGTGTTATGATTGATCATTCTTCGTCGCATTACCCGTGTTTCCGCCTATGTCGGGGTGTGACAGATTGGTAATCAGAGCCAAGGTTATAGAGAACTAGGTGGTTTGGCCTAGACTATAACCTAGGAACCATCATATAGTTGCGTTATAGAATCTATGTGCGCGGTGTTCCACTTATACGTGCTTCTATGGTTATATAGTAATCGTATTAGTTAAGTCAATCATTGAAATGTGTGAGCCTAATGCGGGGTACGACTGGGAAAGGATACGAGTATAAATATGGTGGCCAACATAGTTATAAATGTATCACGACTCACGCGTATTTAGTATTATCGTTCACACAAATCGGTGTTGACACCTTAGGATCGTATTATGTGTATCACAGTATATTAAGTTATACTATATATATGGTAAACTTCCGCCTACCTAACATTGCCTATGTTCTCCCTCGAGTGGATAATGCCGCTAAGGGTGATGACCCGAAGTGCTGGCCGGCCTACTGTCGCACCATGAGGAGGGGGAACTGGTGGACGAGCTAGTAGAGGAGGTAGTAGAACTAGAGGTCAATCTGGTGATCAGGGTAATGGTGGGATTGATGATCAAGATGGCCAAGTAGGTGGTCAAGGTAGGGAGGTGAATGATGGTGTTAACGGAGTTTGTGACTTCTCCACTATCATTGCACAGCAGTTGCAAAATTTACTTCCCACTATCTTAGCCTAGGTAGGTAGCCAAGGTAGCGATCAGGGGAATGGTAGGAATCAAAACGGTGATGCCGTAAATGACAACATCCAGGGTGATGTTAGGAATGTCATTGAGAACAACGACCGTAGGGTTTGTATTTATAAGGAGTTCTTAGCTTGTAACCCAAAGGAGTATGATGGTAAGGGAGGTGCCATAGTTTATACGCATTGGATTGAAAAGATGGAGTCAGTTTAGGATATGAGTGGATGTAGGGGTAATGAAAAGGTGAAGTACACTTTTGGGTTATTTGTTGGTAAGGCTTTTACGTGGTGGAACTATCAGATCCACACACAAGGTCTAGAAGCAGCTGTAGGTATGTCATAGGAAGACTTTAAGACGTTGATTAGAGAGGAATTCTGACCGAGTAATAAGATGCAAAAGTTAGAAACTGAGTTGTGGAATCACGCCATGGTCGGAGCTGGCCATGCTGCGTATACTGATAGATTTCATGAGTTGGCTAGGTTAGTTCCTTACTTAGTTACCCCTGAGAATAAAAGGATTGAGAGGTACATTTATGGTCTTGCTCTACAGATCCGAGGGATGGTGGCAGCAATGAAGCCAACGACCATTCAAAAGGCTGTGCAAATTGTCGGCACACTAACTGATGAGGCCATTAGGAATGGGTCACTAAAAAAGAATCCTGAGAAGAGACAAAATAGGGGAGAACCTAGTAAGGATAGGAATGGAAGGGAGGATAACAAGAGAACTAGGACTGATAATGCTTTTGCTTCAACCACAAACCATGTTAGGAGACAGAACACGGGTACGGTACCCAAGTGTACCACCTGTAACTTTCACCATCCACCTGAGACACCTTGTCGCACTTGTTTCAACTATAACCTCCCAGGACATTTGCTAAGGATTGTAGAGTGGTGCCTAGGAATGTGAACCCCATCAATGCTAGAAACCCAACTGCTAGGACCTGTTACGAGTGTGGTAGTACCGATCATTTCAAGGCAGCGTGTCTTAGGTTGAATCAAGCTCAGAGGCCAGGGGAAACCATCAGAACCAAATTGTGGCTGTTAATGAGGGTCAGGGTCGTGGGAACAACGGTAACCAGGCACGTGGAATGGCATTTATGTTGGGAGCAAAGGAGGCTCGTTGGGATCTGAACATCATGACGGGTACGTTCACTTTGAACAATCATTATGCCACAACCTTATTTGACTCTGGTGCCGGCTATAGTTTTGTTTCCGCTACTTTTATACCTCTGTTAGGCATAGAACCCAGTGACTTAGGATTTAGTTATGAGATTGAGATAGCTAGCGGGCAGCTAGTAGAAATCGATAAGGTCATTAAGGGTTGCAAACTAGAAATAGAAGGTCACGAGTTTGATATTAATTTGATACCGTTTGGAAGCGAGAGTTTCAATATGATCATAGGAATGGATTGGTTGTCCAACCATAAAGCTGAGATCATTTGTCACGAGAAGGTAGTTAGAATACCTCTACTAGACGGCAAAGTACTTAGAGTGCTAGGAGAAATACCAGAAGAGAAAGCGAGACATTTAATGAGTGCATGAGGATGACATTTCAAAGACCGCGTTTAGAACCCGTTATGGACATTTCGAGTTTACTGTAATGCCCTTTGGCTTGACTAACGCACCAGCGGTATTGATCCGTTCAAACTATACCTTAAATATATATAATATAATGAAATATAAAATATATAGCAAGAATAGTCTAAAAGCAGAATCAATGATACCGAGAAGTAGTATAGAGCTTTCCCGGGTCGTAAATCCCCAACGAGGCTGGAATGGTAAATCGATACGATCGAAGATTTGAGTTTGAAGGAAGGAATTGGTTTGGGAAGTTGAAAAAGTCAAATTAAATAATAACGGACTAAAACGTTTAAGAAAAACCTACATGGATCTGATGAACCGAGTGTGTAGGCCGTATCTAAACAAGTTTGTGATAGTGTTCATAGATGATATCTTGATTTACTCTAAGACCCGGGAAGAGCATGAAGTACACCTAGGGCTAGTCTTAGAATTTCTTAAGAAAGAGAAACTATATGCTAAGTTTTACAAGTGTGAATTCTGGTTGCGAGAAGTACAGTTTCTTGGACATGTGATTAATTGAGATGGTATTCATGTAGACCATAGTAAAATTGAAGCGGTTAGGAATTGGGAGGCCCCTAGAACTCCGTTTGAAGTTCGTTCATTCTTAGGATTGGCAGGGTATTATCGTCAGTTCATAGAGAACTTTTCTAAGATAGCTAAGTCCCTGACCATCCTGACTCAAAATTGTAAGACATTTGATTGGGGTAAGGAACAAGAAAGGGCATTTCAAACTTTAAAGGATAAGTTGTGTAATGCCCCTATTCTAGCTCTCCCTGATGGTCTGGAAGACTTTGTGGTGTATTGTGATGCGTCTGGCTTAGGATTAGGTTGTGTGTTGATGCAAAGAGGTAAGGTGATAGCTTATGCATCTAGGCAGTTGAAAATCCATGAGAAGAACTACACCACCCATGAATTAGAACTGGGTGCGGTTGTGTTTGCACTTAAGATTTGGAGACATTATTTGTATAGGACAAAGAGTGTCATATATACCGATCATAAGAGTCTCCAGCACATCTTTAGTCAGAAGGAACTGAACATGCGACAACGTCGCTGGATAAAGCTTTTTGGTGATTATGACTGCGAAATTCGCTACCACCCTGGTAAGGCGAATGTAGTAGCTGATGCACTAACTAGGAAAGAGAGAGTGAAACCTAAGAGAGTTCGAGCTATGAATATGACCCTTCAGTCGAGTATCAAGGATAGGATACTAGTGGCTCAAGAAGAGGCATCTGATGAGTCTGTGGGATTGCAGAAAGGACTAGATAAGATGATAGAACGTAGGAGCGATGGAGCCTTATACTACCTGGATCGAATATGGACTCCTTTGAAGGGTGATGTGAGAACCTTAATTATGGATAAGGCCCATAAATCGAAGTACTTTGTACACTCGGTAGCTGATAAGATGTATTATGACCTTAGGGATAGGTATTGGTAGCCAGGAATGAAGAAGCATATAGCTGTGTATGTTAGTAGGTGTTTGACTTATTTGAATCAGAGGCCATCTGGCTTACTACAGCAACCTGAGATCCCTGAATAGAAATGGGAAAGGATAGCAATGGATTTTGTTACGAAGTTACCGAAGACTAGTAGTGGGCATGACACAATTTGGGTCATTATGGACCGGTTGATGAAGTCTGCTCATTTTCTACCTATGTGTGGGGATTATAAGATGGATAGATTAGCTAGACTATATCTGAATGAGATTGTTGCTAGGCATGGTGTGCCGATCTCGATCATATCTGATCGTGATAGTCGCTTCACATCAAGGTTTTGGCAGTCAATGCAAGAGGCATTAGGAACCCGTTTAGACATGAGTACGGCTTACCACCCTCAGACCGATGATCAGAGTGAGCGTACTATTCAGACTTTGGAAGACATGCTTAGGGCATGCGTCCTTGACTTCGGGGGAATTTGGGATGTCCATCTTCCATTAGTGGAGTTTTCGTATAACAATAGTTATCATTCTAGTATGAGATGTGCGCCATTTGCGGCTTTGTATGGTAGAAAGTGTCGTTCCCTGATTATGTGGGCCGAGGTTGGAGAGGGTCAGTTGATAGGACCTGAGTTAGTGCAAGAGACCACTGAGAAGATCTCGTAGATTAAGGATAGACTTAAGGCTGCGCGAGATCGTCAGAAAAGCTATACCGATAAGAGGAGAAACCCTTAGAGTTTAGTGTAGGTGAGTATGTCTTGCTCAAAGTGTCGCCTTGGAAAGGTGTGGTACGCTTTGAGAAGAAGGGGAAATTAGCACCTAGGTTCATTGGACCATTTGAGATCATTGAGAGGATCGGTCCAGTGGCCTATAAGTTAGATTTACCTGAGGAATTGAATGGTGTTCATGACACGTTCCACGTGTCAAACCTTAAGAAGTGTTTGGCTGATCCAACACTGTAAGTGCCTTTAGATGAGATTCGAGTTAATGCTAAGTTAAATTTTGTGGAAAAACCTGTGGAAATTTTATAGAGGGAGTTCAAGAAGCTTAAGCGGAGTAGAATTGCCATCGTCAAGGTTCGGTGGAATTCGAAACGTGGATGATAACATCAAATAATTAATACTTTTATATATCAAATTCCCGCATTTATTACCTCACTTTATATCATTTTTATATGAATTCGGTACTTAATTAATTTGTTTGGCGAATTCAGGTAATTAGAGGCGTTAGAACAAAAAAGATGCGGAAAAATGGCAAAATGAAGAAAATATGACAAAAACCGCATTATGGAAGATATTACGACGTAACGTCCCACAGGAGTTACGCCGTAATCAATTATTAATTACGAAGATTTGGTGCTGACGAGGCATTACGGCGTAACGCCCCGCAAGAGTTACGCCGTAAACTATTTATTGCTGAAGATAAATATCCTGACTAAGGTTTACGGCGTAATGTGACAATTAAATTACGTTGTAACCAATTTTATCACTAAAAGAAGAAATGATGCGTCAGAAGGTTTACAGCGTAACGTGGTCGATACCGTTACGCCGTAAATATGAGTCATCACATGGACTGAAGTTGCAGAAAAACTATAAAGTTTCGAAAATAAATTAAAAACATTATGAAAGTAGAGGGGCCAAAGATGTACAGCGCATCAATTGCTTTAATTAGTATAAATACAAAATTGATGTCATCGTGAATATATCGTTCATACAAGGTTTTAGGTTACCCGCAAATTAAGTGATTTGCCGCGGGGCATCTAGATACGATAGCCGTGTATTTAGCGGATGGACAACTCTTTCGCGATACAAATTTTGCAGCTAAGATCAAGCAATAATAAGTGCATAATAGAGCAGCAAGCATGTCTTATCGGTTACAACTTTGTCCGGAACCATTTCACCACTCACTATTTCATTAATTTTAGCACTCAGAATGTCACCCGCCACTTTCTTCTTTTTCTTATTTCTCTTTTTTGGTGTTGTATCATTGATTACAGTTTTGCCCAGGACCGTTTCACCACTCACTACTTCATCAACTTTAGCACTCAAAAAGTCACCCGCGGCTGGCTTCTCTGACCTTCGATTTCTCTTCTTCTTTTTTGAAGTTGTATCATCTGTTACAGTATTACCCGAACCCGTTTCACCACTCGCTGCTTCATGAAGTTTAGCACTCAAAGTGTACTTGGAATTGAAGTATTTTCATCAACTGTAGCGGCTGGACTTAACACCATCATCTTTGGAGCAAGCATTGTGACAAAGATCCGGATGTCGCGTCCTCACAGCAGCAACTGCAGCTTCATTATTACGTACTAAATTTCTCTTCAACAGCAGCCATGGCACCATTCATCTGAAAATTTATACAAAGAACATTAAACAAATTTGCGCTTGATGCATTATTATGATTCAAGCATACCACACTTATATGGTAAAAAGATAGATAAACCAAGCAATATACCTAGGAAGGGAATACAATATGCTCGCATATAAATGGTACTAATCTTGGAGGCTGTTTCCAATTATGAAGTTCCACAAAGGCATATGTATTTTTTAGCTTCTATTGGTTGCAACAGTCTAAACCAAACACACCTTATGCGGCAGTGACCTAACTTGGATAGTATTTCTATCATTGGCGCTACATCTAGGCAAAGGGTGTTAAAAACTAAAAAGATCAATTAAAAACCTTGGAAACTAAAAAAAATTCAATCATTGTCTCATTCTTAGTTCTATTTGTTTTGAACTTGTCGCATAGTGTTCTCATAAAGTCTAGGCATGAACAAATTAGCTTTTGACTATTTAAAAGCCTGCAACAAACTGATTGTAGAATAATAAAATAGAAGCGTCTGTTTAACCTAATTTATATAATTTACTTGAGAGATTTAAGTCCCATTTTACACCAAGTCCACCATTTTCGCAAATATCGTCCTTTTTGATCAGTTAAAACATTTCAACGTTTGTAAATTTCAATATTAAGTTAGGGGCGAACCACGGTTCACAAACTGTACTTATCAATATCAATATCAAGTTACTACAGTAGCAGTTAAAGAGGACTCTTTAAAAATTATGCCAGTCAATGAAAGACTTATAACAGGCGTTTTCGAAAGAAACCTTAAAGTAGAATATTATTTTGAAAGTTGATGCAAAGGTTAAACGGGTGCAACTCTTTAAGGTAATTTTTTTTAATTGAGTGGCTTTTGTATTTCTTGGATGTTAATATAAAATGAAGTGTGGCACATGTGAACTAAAAGTGGTGTTTTCTTAGATTGTGCATTTGTCATCAGTAGAACAATCATTATTTTCTCTTATTAATATTTTCTAGAGAACACTATCTAAACTAATTATGATGTGACAAGAATATAGAAGGTTTAACTAATGTGAAGTTGAGATAATATCACGATGGTAACTTTATTGGTTAAACATATACCTTTTTTAGAAATGCGCTCGGTAACTCCGCTGGAACAATATGCTTTTCCTGAATATTGGTTGCTATTGTACGTATAGTGCGTGTTGTAGTTGATAGTGCACCAAGTAAAGATGCGAGTGGGATAGTCAGCCTTGTTCTCAGATGATGTGTCAACATCTTTTTATCATCATTTAGGTTTCTTAATAAGTTCACCATAAACTTTGCAGCCATAAGTGGTGAAGCTTAGTGTGCTTCTGCTAGGTTGACTTATGAACTTTTAAGATGCAATCTTTTATCAACAGTTGTTGTGGAGACTGTATCTACTCGTCTTTTGGCTGCAATCATCTTTGTCCTGTCAGCAATATATGCTATTGTGGTAAGTATTTTCTCACCTAATTTTCTATTAACTTGCTTCAATATTGTAGTAGTCAAAACTGAAAATTATATATAGGTTGTGTTTTCGTATTCAGTTGACCCGAACCATATTTTTTACAAAGTTTTTGAACTTTTAAAACAGCAAGCGTGCCAAATATAACTCATAAAAGTTATATTACTTCGGTAGTTATCTAAAAAAATTGGTTTGGTTCTCTTTGTGGTCTATCTCCTAAAATTAACCTAATCATAGCATGTATGGAGATGCACCTTTTTTAGCAGCCATTCAATTGCGAACTAAATGAAAACGTTACAACCATATCACAACTAAATGAAAATGTCACATCCATACAATGATACAAAGGCGACGAAATGTCACAACCATCAAGAAAGGTTTGGACTAGTTAGGTGAGCTATTCATGAATGAGCATGGTAGAGCAAGTTGTCTTACTATTCAGAAGTGCACTATGCGCTATGTTATTATTGTCAGCCTTTTTACTTAAAAGAGACATAATTAAAATGAGCATAGTATTATAATACTCGAGCACGGCGTAAAAATGGCTACAGAGGAGCTCAAGTAGTCATAAAGCTAGTCCATTTCATAAATCTTGTAAGCCAAATTCAAATTGTTAGGAATTAAACTTATCATACTTTGTACTGCCAAGCATAATTTATTACTGCTCAAGATACATGAAAATATGCTAAGTGTTGGAAACTGCCAGTACTAATCAGTTAGTACTGCTAGAGTAAACTTAGTACTGCTAGAGCAAAGTTAGTACTGCCAGTACTAACTTAATACTGCTGAAAGAAGTTACAACTGCTGGTTAATATCAAGTTAATGCTGATTGAAAAGATAAATGCTGATGAGAAGATTATGACTCAAGATTAATGCTGATGAGAAGATTATGACTCAAGATTAATGCTGATTGAGAAGTTACAAAGGAAAGTATTAAATACTTAGTCATTGTATTTAATACATTTGACTACATATTATGGAAAGCATTAAAAGCATTAATGTATAATACTTAGGAAAGTATTAATAGTATTGTAAGCCCATTAGGACTCCTTAGTGTATAAAAGGAGGACCTAGGGTGTAGACTTAGATACACAATCCTCTCACATACATCACTTCACAAACACTTTTGTAAGCTTCAAGGTTGTAAACCCTAGTACTAAGATAGAGTACTCGTATTATTATCATTAATAATATTGAAGCTTGTTGGTTATATTGTTCTTCCTACTACATCATTATTACTGTTTCATTGGTATTCTTCTTAGTGGTATAAACTAGATTCCGCATAGTTTATATCATATACACAAAGCTTCACACTTAGTACCTTTGGATTTATCCAAGGATACTAAACCTTATATCTAACTAAGGAGTTAAAGATCTATTTAAGTGGGATCTACAAGTGGTATCATAGCGAGGTTGAGAAGCTTTGAATAAGAAGAACCATTCTACACACAAGATCTGAGTGACCAGGCTAAAGAAGGACCTACTAATTTTGCACTTATGGCTTATACATCTTTAAGTTCTTCAAGATCAGATTCTGAGGTATCAACTTCTTCTAAAACCTGTATAAAAATGTATGAAACCCTTAAAACTTAGCTTGAGGACTTAAGAGTAGAGTATAATAAATCTGAGTTTAATCTAGCAAATTATAAAAGAGGGTTAGCATCTGTAGAAGAGAGACTTGTCTTCTACAAGAACAATGAGGTCATCTTTAGTGATCAAATAGCTGTATTAAAAAGTGAGTGCTCATTCAATGAAGCAGAGATTATTGCTCTTAAGTCTTATATAGAGAAACTTAAGAAAGAAAAAGAGGATAATCTGCTTAAAATTAACAACTATGATAATGCCACTAAGAGTTTGGATAAAGTGATAGGAAGTCAACTAGTAGATAACAATAAAAAGGGTTTGGGGTACAATGCTGTTCCACCTCCACCTACAGGTTTATTTGCACCTCCTATCATTGATTTGTCTCACTCTGGCATTGAGAAGTTTAAAGAGCCTGAATTTGAAGGCTATGGTATCAAGGTTGATAAGTGTGTAAGTGAAACATCCCCTAAAGAGATTAAGAAAACACCAGATGCCCCAATTATTGAGGAGTGGGTATCAGATGATGAGGAACAAGATAAGTCTAAGCCTAAATCAGAAAAGAAAACTGTTATTCCTACTGTTAAAAAGAAAGAATTTGTTAAAGCTAAACAAGATGATAAAACAGTTAGGAATACGGTTAAATATGCAGAGATGTATAGATCACAAAAACCTAGAGGGAATCAAAGGAATTAGAATAATCTTAAATCCCAACAGCTAGGAAATGAGTTTGTGATGTATAATAAAGCATGTTTTATGTGTGGAAGTTTTGACCATCTAAAGAAAGATTGTTGTAAAAGGATGGTAAAACCAGTATGGAACAATGCAAAGAGGGTGAATCATCAAAATTCTACAATAATGACTCACCCCAATTCAAAAAGAAACATGGTTCCACAAGCAATATTAATGAGGTCAGGGCTAAAAACAATTAATACTGCTAGGTCAAGAGCAGCAGTTAATGCTGCTAAGCTAAAAGCAGTACATAATGCTGTCAAGAGAAATTGGTTTCATGATGTTAAGGCCTCAGCTTGTTGGGTTTGGAGACCAAAGCAAAAAGAAATTTTAGACAATGTTTCCAAACACAACAGTGCATCTATGATACTTAAAAGACTTGATTATATTGATGTACAAGGAAGATTCAAGTCAGTGATGGCTTGGGTCCCCAAAAGAAGATGATTTGGAGGATCCTTCCAAACAGGGGAGGAAGATAACTGAAATTGATCAAGATCCTGGCATTTCATTAGTACAACATGGTGTAGAGATTCAGGGGAGGCATGAACATGAATCAGAGTTTGATTTTGATGCTGCTAGAGTCTGTATCAGCAATGACCAAGACAAAAAAGGTAACAAGAACAAAAAAGACTTGGTTTTGAAGTAGCTGTGAGATTGCAAGCTGAACTTGATAAAGAAGAAAGGCAGAGGATTTCCTGAGCAGAAGGTTTAATTCAAGAACTTCTTCAAAAGATATTCATGAAGGCTGAAAGATCAAGAAGATGAAGTGTTTGAAAGAATCCTCTCAAAATAGAAGGTTTAATTCAAGAAACTTGATGATTTGAAGGTAAATAACAAGTTTAGGGGAGGATTGTTAGGAATTAAACTTATCATACTTTGTACTGCCAAGCATAATTTAGTACTGCTCAAGATACATGGAAATATGCTAAGTGTTGGAAACTGCCAGTACTAATCAGTTAGTATTGCTAGAGTAAACTTAGTACTGCTAGAGCAAAGTTAGTACTGCCAGTACTAACTTAATACTGCTGAAAGAAGTTACAACTGCTGGTTAATATCAAGTTAATGCTGATTGAAAAGATATATGATGATGAGAAGATTACGACTCAAGATTAATGCTGATGAGAAGATTATAAAGGAAAGTATTAAATACTTAGTCATTGTATTTAATACATTTGACTACATATTATGGAAAGCATTAAAAGCATTAATGTATAATACTTAGGAAAGTATTAATAGTATTGTAAGCCCATTAAGACTCCTTAGTGTATAAAAGGAGGACCTAGGGTGTAGACTTAGAGGTACAATCCTCTCACATACATCACTTCACAAACACTTTTGTAAGCTTCAAGGTAGTAAACCCTAGTACTAAGATAGAGTACTTGTATTATTATCATTAATAATATTGAAGCTTGTTGGTTATATTGTTCTTCCTACTACATCATTATTACTGTTTCATTGGTATTCTTCTTAGTGGTATAAACTAGATTCCGCATAGTTTATATCATATACACAAAGCTTCACACTTAGTACCTTTGGATTTATCCAAGGATACTAAACCTTATATCTAACTAAGGAGTTAAAGATCTATTCAATTGGAACCTACACAAATAGCTAGCGAGCTTAGGGGGTATTTGTTTCGGCTTAAATCTGGGCTTATGAGCTTATTTGACCTCCCTGTGCCTAGCCAGTGCGAAAACATAAGAAAAAAAACCTTTGAGCTTGTAATTTTCATTCATAGGAATAATCACAAATAAGGAAATTAGCATAATATTTATCTAAATCCAAACACAAACCCATTAATATTGAAGTCATAAACATAGCTAAAAGTTAAATATATGGGTCAACATGACTTGGGATGGAAGAAGCGGTAGATTCTTAAGCAATGAAGTCCTACAATTAGGAGGACACCACTTGATCAGGGGGTGTTTGGGATTGCTTATTTGTTTTATTTTCTTATGATGCAAAACTTTTAAGTATCTTCAAAATAAGCAGTCCAGAAAATGTTGTTTGAATTTTCTTTTGCTTTGAAAAACCTAATGAAATTAGACCCGAACAAAGAATAGCGGGTTAGAAACTATAAATTAAATCCATAATCATAGGTTTTATGTTACATGTTAAAGTAAAAAAGTAATTTTAATTTCATCCAAAAGCACCTTGAAATAAGCAAATCCTAAACAGATTAATTTGATGGTGTAAATTGAATATGGTGCTCTAAAAATAACCTCGGCACTCAAACATGTGCACAGAACATATACAAGACAAAAGCCGAAATGATAAGGAATTTCCTGTATGAGCAAAGAAATAGAAAAGAAATCAGAACTACTTAGCTATTTCTGTCTCACATACTTGTATCAGTAGAGAAAATAAGTAAAAAGATAATACCTTCCTTTAGACCGATTGTCGTCTTGTTGAGCTTGTTTTATGAGGCTAAAGCATGGCTCAGACTAAAAATTACAATGATGTACTCAGGGAACCGAAACGGCTGCAGCCACATGTGTCACATGGTTGCCTTGCCAGTCTTGGTACACTATGAAACAACGCGTTATTAGTGATAGATGTCATCATCGCCTAAAGTAGGTTACTTTCTCACAATCGAAAGGCCAGATCATACATGCTAATATTAAGCGTGTCGCCCAACAGTGAACAAAATTGGGTTAGAGGACATGGCTGCAAACACTTTCTCGTGTTGCCTTTCCAAGATAAGGCTCGTGCAAACACAAATGCAATTTAACCCATATTCCTGGGTTTTAAAGGATCGGGGTGGGCATTAACATTAAATGCTTTTAAACCTGATTCCTGCTGTTGTAAATATAGAAACGCAACCAAACACACGTCATGGCTGCAACCACGTCACATGTGTGGTTGCCCCGCCAAGATACGTGTGCCCAAATTTTATGATCCGCACCGTGGCTGCAACCACATCACGGGTGTGGTTGCCCCGCCAAGATCCGTGCGCCCGTATTATATGATCAGAATAAGGTGACCTGCTCCTGCTCATAAGCCTAGGTTTTTTATTTGCTAAGATCAACAGAGTAAGTAGCAGCGAAGCAACAACCTTTAATATGATATAAGTTGGCCGAAAGCGTAACTATACGCCTAAGCAAAGTGCGCTATAAATGAAACTCATGGCTGCAAATCCAAACCCAAGTTCCGGATTGGTTGCACAATGCTTTCAAACCCGAGTCCTGCCTTTTAATATTAAAGGCAATAATAATATTGCACGCTATGGATAGCGGCAACGAAAGATATTATAATCGATATCCGATTTTTATGTGCATGACGCTCGAACATGAGCACAAAACATACGCAAGCCAAAAGGTTAAATCGTAAACAACCCCAAACAAACTGCTTCAAAACGGTGTGAGCATAGTTGATACAAATATAAGCATCAGCTATTTTTTTATTTTCTCAGGGCTCAAACATGGGGCAGAAAACATGTGCATGCCAAAACCTGAAAGCATAAGCAAGGCCAAAACATCAATTTACATAAGCTTGTCGCGTAACATTGAACCACATTGGGTAAAAGGGGCTTCGACCCAACATGGCTGCAAACACGTACTCATGTTTCCCCGCCAAGATATGGTTTGATTTCACTCGCAAAATAAGTGGATTGTTTTCTTTTTACGTTGAAGTACACAATGACCAAATTACACGCTTTCCAAAGTGTAACAATTCATACGCTATCAGTCGACTTATTTGGTAGGCAATGAGCATATCACCATCGTCACGCAACCGTCGTATCGTCGCATGCCATGATAGGGGCAACGAAAAGAGCGGTGGCATCGAAGGATCATAAGCCAAAAATATAAGCAAGCCCAAACCACAAATCATAATCAGAATAATTATAATAAATTACAAATTTAATTAAAGGGCGGCAACATTATAATAATGAATTTATATAAAAGGCAGCAGCGCCTCATAAAAGCTACTCGGGTTAACCCGTTGGAAAAAGATCATGAAATTAAAGAGGACAACATATACCTTCTTTTTTGCAAGATTAATAATGCCCAAAAAATATTCAGCAAAGCAAATACGCAACCATAAATGTACCACCGAAACCACCACCACCACAATTAAAACCAACGCCCTTAGATAGCAACAACAATTGTATGACCGAAACCACAGACCACAAACCTCATCTTATTTTAGAGATAGAGTTGTTTTTAGAGAGAGTAAAAATTTAAGAGAGGTGTGTGTTGAGATTTGTTTCAGAGAGAGGAGGTATGTGTTTTTGTTGGGTTGAGATTTGTAAACACGTAACCCCTATGTGTCGGGGTTTTGCTGGGTTATATTTTAGAGAGTTGAGAGAGAGAGAGATACGAGAGTGTGAAACAAGGTGCATTTATTATAAGAAATAAAAAAAGAATCGGATCCGGGTCAAAGGGAAGATACGACGGGTTCCTGCGGGTTATCAGTCGGATCAACCCGGTCAAAGATGGGAGGAGAGGAGTTATAAATGCGTATTTATTACTATGTGCTGGCTTTTATATAAATTTTATAATTCCCATCTGGTGGTTTTTTGCCAACAAACAAGAAAAGAAGAAAAAGCTACGCAGTAGCTTGGTATAGGGCAAACCCTTCAGGTTTTGCCTTGGTGTTCGACTAGGGGATCGAGAGTATTTATTCAGCACAGTTTGTAATCATACTTTAATTTATTTTGGTCAAATATAATCACCCATATTATTTTGATTGAGCAGATCATGCGTTTTAATTTATTGTTGATATGTTATTAATTGTGCTTTATTATTTATTCTTGGCAATTAATTATTTAATTATCTTTTTTATTATTAAGTTATGATCTCGTTGTTTTATCGCTATCTTTATTATTTTATGTAGTGCATTTAAGAGATCCTTGTGCCCTGAGTAGGTATTGATTTGAGGTTGAGTGTAGTCAATGATCTAATGATCTCAAAGACTTTGGCACGCACGATTGACTGCAAGTTGACCAATACATGTAGTCGTTCGTCCTAGATCAATTAGATGATCCCTTAACATTAATACCGGTTTAGTGTGCAAGCTAATTAGGAGTCCACCTATTTAGGATTAAGCGTATCTCATAAAATAAGTGGATATAAAATTGCTACGAGACATTGCACTGGAGATCATAGTAATTAACTGCGTTCTTCCTTTCTAGTTGTCCACCACTATACCAATTCCCTATTCGACAGCCAGGCTTACCACCAAAATAACTCTACAATAATCTCAGAAACTCAAACATGCTTTCTTTCCTGCTTTCTTAGGTAGATTAATATAATCAATTTGAAAATTAGAGACACAAACCATTCTTTGGGGCGACATCCTTACCAATCACTACACTATACACGATAGGGTACACTGATCTTTAGTGCGTAGGAATAGTCGAGGTAGTTAGGGTCTTCTAAATGTAAAACATGACGTAGTTTTTATTTAAAAAAATTACGCATCAAGTTTTTGGCGCCGTTGCTAGGGAGCGGTTTTTGATGTTTTTGCTTGTTTGATTGTATAGGTGTGTTTGTTTGTGTGTTTTGTGAGTGCTTGTCTTTTGTTCTTCTCCTATCTTTGAATGTTTGTTGTTTGTTTTGGAGTGTTGGTACGGTATAGTAACTCTTTTGATTATGCCGTAACTTGTTCTATTACAACGTAACCAGTTCACCAGGTTACGGCGTAACGTGTGAAATAAAAAAAATTCATCTTAGACTTGGTTATGGCGTAACTTGGTAGTGCTTGTTGCGGCATATATGGTTACCAGGTTTGGGACACCAAATATAGTTTGGGCATTGCTTGAACCTTTAAAATGTTTTCTAATGTCGCCTGTGTTTTAATATTGAGCCTGCCAACCTTGATGTTTTTATTCATGCGGTATTATTCCTGAGTCAATTATTTGTCATTAATGAATGCTTCTCTTCTATTGCTCAGTTTCATTACACATTTAATGCACATATAGAGAAGACATGTGGATTGGACATGTGTAGAGATGTCCAAGTTGCTTGTGTTGGAGGCTTGAGTCTAACTTAAAGACTTGGTGAAAAAGAAAAGTGCTTCTCGGGAGACAACCTGACCTATCCTATTAGTTTAGTATGTAGTTGGTTTTGTATTTTTCTTACATGGTTTTACAAGGGATGGATCTTGAGGGCCATTCGACTCATATTATGTGGTAAAATAGTTACCGATATACAGCAGGTTACGGCGTAACTCTTATAGTTACGGCATAACTAAAGAGGTTACGACTTAAAACGCACCACGATTACGCCGTAACTAATTCTATTAAATTTTTCAAAAAAATTGCCATATAATTACGGCCTAACTGACTTTGACAGTTACGCTGTAATCCCTTCCTGCAAGCCATTAACATGTTTGAAATTTTATAAAACCATGTATATTGGTAAATGAACTTTGTGGGTATTTCCTCTGAAAACCCTCACGAGACTTCACTCGTACACTTGGGCCACCAAGTGGTTTAAAAGGTTTGTTGCATACGCTAAATGCAACCGTGATTCCTAAGAAAGTGTGTTAGGTTTATTTTGTTTTTTGCTATTATGCTTTTATCCAGGTTTATGCTTTTGGTATTAGTCTTTCTTGCAGTTATACAGGTAATGCACATGATGAAGTACTAGGATATTAATCAACAGGCAAAGAAGCATTCCAAACCAGTCTTGTCGAATGCTATTAAGGAGGATGGTAGACATATTTAAGATGGTGGATGTTGCTTGAGGAATCAGACTTGGAGCATGGCTTAGAGCATGATGTCTTGATGCGTATTTTCTTTTAAAATATAATTACTATTTTTATCAAGTTTTAAATTTATAAAACTCGATCTACCTAACGACGCACTAACGGGCAGAGAACCCGATCATGGGTAGTAGAGAATGGTAAATCTGAAGTCGTCCCAAGAGCTAAGGTGTAATTAGTTTTAATTTGAAATGTTACGTTTTGAAAATGGATAAAGTAGAAGTCCTTAGGTATGATTGAAAAAAGGAGTAAAGTGAGAATGGGATTGAAGGGGTTAATAATGAAAAAGAATTGAAAGAATAAAGGGTCTAAATAAAGAAGCCCTCTATTCACTTAGGCAGAAAACGGGTCAATGCATAATCTAGCGGTAATAATAAAGCTAATTCTGGTATTGAAGACAAGTCATCATGGACCCAGTGATGCAATGCACAACCCTCCCGGCTACTCAGGCTTCTCCTGAAAGAAGTCTGTTTCATTTCTCACAGAGTACAACATGTTTCTATCAACTTTCTCACTCCGTGATAGTTGATATTGAAAAGGTGGCAGCCCGCTCCAACCTCCGATCATCAAATAAAAAATGTGCACTTACAGAGTCTAGAGCCAACGAGATTAATCAATAAATCTTATTAGGACACAATTCCATATACATTTGTTGTTCATCATCAAGAACATAAGTTATACAAGAGTCCAACACAGATGCAAATATAATCTGTGTAAATTAATAAGAATTGACGGATGTTGTTTTTGAAAACATAAAACTTTCGATGTGTTTAAAAATCTTTATTCATTAACATGTCGACTGATTTTGAAACAAGTTTTCAAGCTTATGTCCATGGGTAGCCTCAAAAGGGCATCTGGGCATGGGAATAAAAACGTATTGACGATTCAGTCAGTCAGATAGTAACTAACTGATTCAATCTTATCGTGCTGTTTGCTTTGAGATGTTCTGGTAATGAGAACTAGCAAGTATGGTGAATCGGATGCTTATGCATTAGAGAATCCAACACCTTAAGCTAGAAACCCTGTCAAGAAGGTTCCTTGAACTTATCTGATAACATCAAATATTTAATACTTTTTATATAAAAAATTCCCACGTTTATTGCCCTACTTGATATCATTTTTATATGAATTCGGTATTTAATTCATTTATTTTGCGTATTCAGGAAATTAAAGGCATTGGAACGGAAAAAAAAAAGGCAAGAACTGGCCCAAGTTAGTACCAATTACTATATCTACTTTAGTAACGGTTCTATATTTTAAAGAATAAAGTTATCAAAAATTGAAGCTTAGAAGACAATTACGGCTTAACGATCCTGCAAGAGTTAACGCCGTAATCAATTATTACTAACAAGATTTGATGTGTTGAGAAGGCATTACGGTCGTAACGTACCGCAGGAGTTACTCATAACATTTTTAATATAATTGAAGAAATGTTGCGTCAGAAGGGTTATGACCCATACGGTTTACGTTGTTGTTACGCCATAAAAGTTTGAGTCATCACAAGGATAAGCTGCGCAAAAGTTATGAAGTTCACGGATTAATTATTAAACTACCTAGAAGACGTGGGGCCAAACTCGCACGAAATTTACCTTGTTACTATATATCTGATAATCAACTTGATATCATTTATTCATTATGTACTGTCTGGTGGTTTCGTCTCACCAAGAAAAGGGAAACAAGACACTTTCGAGATAGGTGTAGGCCAAACCCTTCGAGGGTTTGCATGGCGTTCGACTAGTGGGATCAAGAGCATTAATCAACAAGTTTGTAATCATACTTCAATTTATTTTGGTCAATATAATTTAATTATTATTTGATTAGCGGATCATGGCTGGTTTATTTATTGTTTCTACGGTTATTTATTGTGCTTTATTATGTGTTATTGGATGTAATAAGTTAATTATCTTTTAGATTTATTAAGTTATGACTCGTTGTTTTATGCTTTCTTTCTTATTTCATATAGTGCTTTAAGAGATCCTTGTGCCTGGAGTAGGGTATTGATTATGAGGTTGAGTGTAGTCACGGAAATCTTATGCTCTCAAAGACCTTGGAATGCTACGATTTATTGAAAGTTGATCAATACCTGTAGTCGTTCGTCCTATTATCAATTAGCGCGATTCCACATTAACATTAATACTGGCTTGGTGTTTGCACGCTACTTAGGGAAACCACCTATTTAGGATTTAGCGGTATCTGATAAAATAACGTGGTGTAAAAAGATTGGCAAACGACATTGCACTAGAGATCATAGTAATTAATTGTGTTCTTCCTTCCTAGTTGTCCACCACTATACCAATTCCCTTTTTGACAGCAAGACTTACCACCAAAATAACTTCACAGTAATCTCAAAAACTCAAAACATGCTTTTTCCTGCTTTTTAGGTAGATTAATTAAACTCCAATTAGAAATTAGCGACAAAACCATTTCTTTGGGGCGACATCTTTACAATCACTCCCTCTATACTCGATAGGGTACACTAATCTTTAGTGCGTAGGAATAGTTGAGGTAGTTAGTATTTTATATATGTAAAACCTGACATAGTTTTTATTAAAATAAATTATGCATTAAGTTTTTGGCGCCGTTGTCGGGGAACGGTTTTTGTTGTTTTTGATTGTTTGATTGATATATGTGTGTTTGTTTGTTTGTGAGTGTTTGTCTTTCTGTTCTTCTCCTAGTTCTGAATGTTTGCATGTTTGATTGAGTGTTGTTACGGCGTAACTCTTTTGATTACGCCGTAACTTGTTCTATTACGACATAACCAGTTCATCAGGTTACGGCGTAACGTGTGAAATAAAAAAACATTTCATTTCAGACTTGGTTATAGCGTAACTTGGTAGTGCTTGTTGCGACATACCTCTAAACTAGGTCTGAGACATCAAAAATAGTTTGGTCATTGCTTGAACCTTTAAAAAATACTTTCTAATGCCACCTCTGTTTTAATATTGAGCTTGCCAACCTTAATGTTTTTATTCATGTGGTATTCCTGAGTCAAGAATTTGCCAATATTGTATGCTCCTCTTCTATTGCTCGATTTTATTACACATTTAATGCATAGGTTTGTTAGTGTGCAGGTTAAGCAATTATTAACATGTTAAGGAGATCTTGGCGTAAGAACCAGGATGACATGAAGGATGGACATGTGTGGAGATGTCCAAGTTAGCCTGTGGTGGAGGCTTGATTCTAACTTAAAGACTTGGTTCAAAAGAAAAGTGCTACTCGGAAGACAACCCGACCTATCCTTTAGTTTAGCTCATTTCAATTTCTGCATTTTAGTTGGTTTGTATGTTTTTTCACTTGTTTTTACAGGTTCAGCAACAAGGAGGGTAAAATCGAGACCGGCTCGACTCGTAATTGTGTGGTAAATTTAGCTATTGTAGCAGCAGTTACGGCGTAACACCTAAGGTTACGTCGTAACCACATGGATTATGGCGTAAACCTTTCCGTAGTTATGCCGTAACAACTAAACTAAAATTTTCAAAATTACCACTCAATTACGGCGTAACCACCGACGTTACGCCGTAACCTCTTTTTGAAAATCTAAAAAATCAAGTTGTTAAACATTTCTAAACCGTGTATGTTGGTAAATCAACTTTATGGGTATGTTCTCTTGAAACCCTCACTAGACTTCACTCGTCTACTTGGGCCACCAAGTGGTTTAAAGGGCTTGTTGCATACGCTAAATGCAACCATGATTCCTATGAAAGTGAGTTAGGTTTATTTTGTACAGTTTTGTATATTTTGTGCTATGGTGCTTTTTATCCTGGTTTATGCTTTTGGTATTAGTCTTTCTTACAGCTATACAAGTAATGCACAAGATGAGGTGCTAGGATGTCAATCAAGCTGCAAGGAAGCAATTTAAAAGTGGTCAAGTTGAACATTATACACATTGTTGATGAAGTTGCCTATGATGGTGGATGTTGCTCGAGGAAGCAGACTCAGAGCATGGCTTAGAGCATGTTGTCTCTTCATCATTTCGATCAAATCTAAGGGAGTCTTCCGTTCTAATTCTACTCTTATTTTTGAATTTTCATTTCCTTATTTGTACAATAGGGACATTGTACAAACCAAGTGGGGGGATGGGAGTAGAATTATCACTTGACTTGTATTTTGCCTTCGATTTTCTAGTTTTCTTTGAAAAATGGAGTCAATTTTAAAAATTTTGACATGTTTTTCTTACTAAACTAGAATTAATCTTTGCTGAGCACACTATAACCCTTTATTCCAATTGGTGAGGTTAAGCCTAATGATTCCGTTTTCATCTATTATACAAAAATCCACCAAAAATACGAGTGTGTCGGTAGTATTATAGACTTTAGAACTTGGTCTGTACATCATTTCGAGACCTAATTGATTAGTAGGAATAGACAGTTTGAGAAGGCAACATCTTAGGAAATCCCCAAAAATCCTATATGTGTGTGTTTATCGACTTGTCACAGTGACTTGTCGACCTCCCCGTGTAAAACCCTTTGTTGCACTCAATGTTAGTGCAAGATACCCCTAGATCACCTTGTTGAGCCAATCCATCTTTAAACCCAATATGTTTCGTTACACCATTTCGCCTTAGCCTACCCTGTAGTGTTTATTTTCTTTGTGTTGAAATCTCTGGCTACTTAAGTCCATGGTTCGGGAAAATAGGTTTGGAAATTTTATGCATTCGTGAAAGACCTGTCATCAATGATCTATAAAGACCTCCATGTATCATCACTTTCGATATAGTTCATCTCAAGTGGGGGGGTGTGTGTATTGTATCAAATGCTGCAGGGGCAATAATAAAAAGATATAAACTCCTGTAGCATTTGCATGTTCATAAATAAAAGATGGTACAACTATAAGCCATCTATGTGTTAAAAAATGTAAAGATGGTGCAACTATAAGCCATCTTAATGATTATGAAGAATGAACCTAGTAGCCCATTATTAAAGATCAGATTTTCAGACATAGGCACTTAGACTTATGGATGGACAGTAGCTATTTATGACATCCTTAGATTACTTTAGACTATTTGTTTTGTGTTTTCATTTAACAACAATTTATGTGTATCCCGTATCTTATCCTACCCTATATCATTCTACGTCCTAACCATTGGTTTTGCTCGAATGAAGGATTTGATTGCAATCATGTATGTCTATTCCATCGTTATGAATGTGTATATATGATTTGTCTCCCTTGTTGGTGTAACGCTTTTGGTAAAGATTGCAGGATGATTCACCATGTTAAACCTGTTTGTCACACATGTTGCCTTTAAGAGCTGTTTAGACCCTAATTCTAGCTGGTGGGGATTTATGTACTTTCTAAGCTTATGATAGAATACATGTTATGACTGTGCAATTAAGTGAGCACCTCAAAATGAAACACTTAGATTAGTCATGAGAGTTGAGTGTTTTCGATCCCTTTTTCGTGAGGTGTTCGGCTTTGATGTTTTCTAAGATAAGTAACTTATAAATTCCTTTCTCCGAGTCAAATTAGGGAAATCTTTTTATGAATTATTCTAACGGTTCTACTTGAGGGCAAGTAGAAGTCAAATGGGAGGATATTTGATAACATCAAATAATTAATACTTTTATATATCAAATTCTCGCGTTTATTGCCTCACTTTATATCATTTTTATATGAATTCAGTACTTAATTCATTTATTTGGCGAATTTAGGTAAATAGAGGCGTTGGAACAAAAAAGATGCGGAAAAACGGCAAAATGAAGAAAATACGACAAAAACCGCATTATGGGAGATATTACGGCGTAACGTCCCGCAGGAGTTACGCCGTAATCAATTATTAATTACGAAGATTTGGTGCTGATGAGGCATTACGGTGTAACGCCCCATAAGAGTTACGCCGTAAATAAATATCCTGACTAAGGTTTACGGCATAACGTGACGATTAAATTACGATGTAACCAATTTTATCACTAAAAGAAGAAAGGATGCGTCAGAAGGTTTACGGCGTAACGTGGTCGATACCGTTACGCCGTAAAGATGAGTCATCACAGGGACTGAAGTTGCAGAAAAACTATAAAGTTTTGAAAATAAATTAAAAACATCATGAAAGTAGAGGGGCCAAAGAGGTATAAGCATCAAAGTTCTTAATTAGTATAAATACTAATTGATGTCATTCGTGAATATTCATTCAACAAGTTAGGTCACCCGCGTTTCGCTGCGGGATGTTTGACGGCCGGTGTTTTTGGTTGGACGTGTTAGAAGGTA
>BQNB010083880.1:0-15979 GCA_026074375.1 Tanacetum coccineum | reverse complement strand
CTTTCACTCATCTCTTTACTTTTATACTCACATTTATCTCTTTATATTTACACTTGCATTATGTAGATAATTGCGTGTCATGTTTCATATATAGTTTAATTATGTTCGTGTCTTGAATAAATGTGAATATTAAGCTTAGGTTTGCATTGTTGTGATATGCTTTATGTTTAGTTAGTGTAGAACTAATATACACACTCTTCATATTGCATCATGCTTGATTGGCAATTTGATACAAAGCATTTTAAGTTTTTAAAATGGAAACGTATTCACCCCATCTACGTTTTCCACAACGGGAGCACTCCCAAGTGACACAGTTAAGAACCTGAAACTGAGTGTTAACTCCACCCCTTCAATTTTGTCTGCTCGTTCTTACCCGATGGAAGACCCCCAATGCTTATCTCGTATCCACAATTCTATCAATGCTATTAAAATGTGTTCCAAGCAAACAAATAAATTTCAAACAGACCAACTCAAGTTAAAACATTAACGGTCAATGAAAGTGGGACGCCTCTAAGTAGGGGAATTAAAAGCCCGTCAAAATTACTCTATTCAAAATATAATTAAGAATAGAGTACTTTGACAGATTTCCAACTAGGAATGAACTGGCATATCATAAGTACTTAATGTGCGCCCCGATTTCATCCTTGTTTTTTAGAAACCCGATCATTGTAGGAGGATGTCCTTTAAATATTAAAACACCATGCAACTTAGGGCATGTACAAATAGAGAAAGCCTATATGGATCTCAATTCGCCTATAAATGTCATGACTCGTATGCATTACAATTGGATTATAAGAAAATAGCTTGAACCTAGGGAACATTTTGAGGGTATTAGAGGAATAAGTAACTTCATAGGGAGAATTAGAGGGATGCATATCTTCGTAAAAAACTTCACTTACATTTCAGATTTTATGATCGTTGAGGATATTAGTTCAATTATAGACGCTAGACTATCGCAAGTAGTACTAGGAAAGCCTTTTGTTGAAATATCCAACATGACTCAAGATTTATCATTAGGGAGAGTGAATTTTGCAAGTGGGGCTGATGAAATTACTTACAAGATGCCCTATAAGATAGAGAAATTTAATTCGCTGTCGGATTTGGAGAAAGAACATACAAAATCTGTCTACTTTAGGAACGAGGAGGACAAAAGGAGGGGAGTAGACTACGTGCTGAATAAGACATTAGGGTTCTATAAAGAATGTTTGGAGCTTAAACCCGAATATTTAACTGGACTTCTTTAAGGAATAAGCAAATTTTTTATTAATGTGATACATATAGTATGCCAAATTAAGTATTCCTGATGTGTACTCATCCTAATCACAAAGGAACTAAAGAAAACTTTTATTAACTAATTATTAACCAAAAAACCGCACAACTCTATTTATTAAACAATTATATATAAAGGTGAAACAAGCTAATGGGAGAAAAAGCCACAATTAACACTTATGAGCTTGAAAGAAAACCAACTATTCTACGTTTAATGTCATGACTTATAAATAACACTATCATTTCTCGTTCTTCGCAATTTAAAATCTCTAAGAAAGAGACTCGCGAACGCTTAGCCATATAAAATCTAACTCGGCATATTTAAAATCTACTTGAGATTAGCACAAGTCTTCATTTACTAATGATTTCAAGTCTAGCATGTTTAAAATCTACTTGAGACTAGCACAAACTATCATCGTTAATTGTTAAGGAAAAAGCTAAGGTTTAAAACCGATCGGGTCAAAATTTATTTCTCGTTCTCACCTTTATTTATGCCAAAACACTTATTACATTATTTTTTTACAACATTTTTCACTTTTTTTTATGCATAAAAATTTAAATTTTTTGCTATTTTTCATATAAATCACATATTTTTGGTGGAAAAACGGGTTACGTGAGAACAACGGCTGCAGGTATAATCAAATCGATAGATCCCCCCCATACTAAAGCTACACATTGTCCTCAATGTGAGACTGTCACCCCCATACTAATTTCAAGGCATAATTCAAGTATTAAGGGTTAATCGATAAGATTAGGATATGGGATTCCCTAAATGAAGCTGAGGATATGAAGCTCGAATAAATGGACAAAACCATGAGCACGAGAGTCTTCAAAATCCGGGTAATCCTAGACAAAACAACACAAACCAACAAAACACGAAACACGAGAAAGGAAAGGCAAGCCCCCTCTCATTAGTTGTTAGAAAATAGATAAGAAGATAGAAATGCTTGTTTTTGTTAACCGAGTCACGAGCTTGACTCGACCCCGAATTAATTTGTCCATGGGGAAGCAAATGGAAAAGAAAATCTCAATCGGGCTTTCATTAATGTTTGGATAAACATTAAAGCACATGAAAGTTCTATCCCAATGAGATACCACCGGCTCTAAGTGGAGATGCCGGGGTCAAAGATCGTATCTTCACTCCCGGTGGAGCAAGATAAAGGAGAAACCTCGGGGTAGGTGAGAAATGGAAGAAAAGTCCGAATGACAAATGTGAAGGAATCGTCATCTTCAACATTTTGAGAAAAATCAATCTCACTTCCCCTTTGGTCATCATTAAGCTCATTAAAATTATCAATCACGGGAGCATTGGGCTCAAAATTTAAGCAAATCTCAACATCCGGTGGTTCCGGAGGAGGTCGAGGAAATGACGGATCGAAATGAAATGATTCAAACTCGGGAAGCTCCAAAAGAGGTTCATTTGAATTATCAATGCTAATAAACCCCTCTTGATCGGGCTCAATCTAAAAAAATGAATCATACTCGGGAAGAGAGTAATTAGCATGAGTAGTGGTACTGCCACTTCTCGTCTCTTCTGTATGATCGCTAAAAGTCTCGAATTCAGGTAAAGAATTATCCAAATGAGAAAGAGAAGTATCAGACTCCTCTAAGAACGAATCACTATCCGCGACGGGGATAGGAAATGGAGAAGGAGACTTGAGCACACGATCCGGAGTAGGGTTAACTTTCAAAGATTCGATATTAGAAATAAGACGATGTACGTTTAATAATTTCTCTCGAAGAATAACGTCTTGGATTTGAAAAATATCTTCTAAATCAAACTCTTTCTCTTCTTGGTCAACATCATTCACGAGCTCTGAATAGGAAGGTGTTGCATCAACGTACTCGATGTACTCAAAAGAATCGTCATTACTCGAAGTATCATCATTAGGATCAAAATCGGCTTCAACAATTCCCGGTGGAATTGGAGCAATATGAGCGAGTTCACCGGCGAACTCCTCGAGAATAGGGTCGATCTTAGAAGAATAAACAATCGAAGTATCACGGTTAATCAAAGATTCCACAAGATCGGACTCAACATTATCACAATTAGGTACATCACTCGTATCGTCGGAAATACCCTCGAACTCACTTGGGATTGGGACAAGGTTCTCAATACTAGGAATAGTGCTCGTCCCCCATACTTAGAGAGTTATCGGGCTCCTCGATTGGTAAGACGGGAGTAATTGTAGAAGAAAATTTCTTGAGATATTCTTGAGTTTGAATAGAATACTCATCGTCGTCATCAAAAGTAATAGAAAGCATGCGACGACGGGCAGCAGAATACCTTTCTTCATTGTAAGCTTGCTCCTTTTTTCTGTCGGCTTCTTCTTATCTTGTAGAATTCCTTTAAGAATTTGCAAATCGTTTATAAGCTTAAGAAGCAATTCTTGTAAAACTTCAGGTTGATTCTGCTCTTCTTCCATAGCTTGCTTAATCTTAAGAAATCTCTCCTCGGCTAGCAATAAAGCCATGCACTTTTCATTAGGAGGTATATGATCATACTCCTTTAAAAAGGCTTGTATAGCTTCCATTAAGTCTTCTTGAGCTTGCAAAATTTCTCTACTTGTCTCTTGAGGAAGATAATTGACGGGAAACTGCGGGGGTTGATATTGGTCAAAACCAAAAGAATTAGGATCATAGCAAGAATTTTGCTCATAATAATCTTCATTCATTGGTTGACATTGAAGAGTGTCACGAGGACCCCTGCAATTTGCACAACAAAGATATTGTTGAGAAGAACTTTGAGAATTTTGTGGAAAATAATTATCATTAAAGTTTTGATTGTAACACGGCTCCTGTTCATAGACAAACGGGAACTGTGGTGGACAATCATAACCATAATGAGCATTATTTCCACATAACTCACACAAGTAAGTCTCAAACTGGAGTTGTGGAGGGTGGTCGGAAAAATATTGAGAATTATCGAAAGAATCCGGATTACATCGTGGACAAAATGAACCGACAAATTGCTCTCCACACCCGTAGCAAGGTTGATAAAATGAAGACATGTCGAAGAATCAATCGAATAAGAGGGTAAAGAGAATAAGAATTAAACGAGTAAGAGGATCGAGAAGAATATTTATAGATTTTTCAAATAATACATAAGGAAAAATAAGAAAGAAAAATATTTTTGGATTTTTTTTTTAAGATAAAAGGAAAATATTTTTGGGTTTTTTATAAAGGAAAAGGAAAAATAAAAAATAAAATAAGAAGAAAAATATTTTTGGATTTTTTATATTTAATTAGTACGAAAATAAACTTTCCGAAGAAAGGATCTTCAAGGCTCGAACACGAACAATCCCGTAGAAATCGCTACACCTCTCCCCGGCAGCGGCGCCAAAAACTGATCCGTCCAAATCAATACGCACTCCCTCTAGAACCCGAGATTTCTCTTGAAAAGTCCATCGACTCCGCATAAAAGAATAAACAGACTCAACTTCATACAACTAATATATCTCGTCAATAATGCCTCTCTTTGAAAATACTATTCTCATAAAAGAAAAAGTTAAAATATTCATTCTTTATCTCTTAATTGATTAAATTAACAGTCTAATTATACAGTGTTACCAAGAACGAGAGTAGTAATTGATCTACACCCACGACAACTGTACTGACACACCTGCCCTCAACAATGCAGTCTTCTCCTCGTGTCGCTCGACTACGTCGGCCTTGAGTGGAGCTCGATAGTAGTGTCGATAGATAGATCGCTAGCACAAGCATGTGTGTTCCGCTATTACAGGATTCGGACTGACTGAATCTAGATTATATCTTGTGAATCACCAGTTATCTTACGATCGCTGTACAGAGAACTTACATCCGACTAATATCCCTCATATTCCGAGAACGAACTAAACTTTGTAGACAGTCTTGATAAGCATTTAATAGGAGATGATTTCCGCAACTACGCCACTCTCGACGCAAGACACTTCCTACGATCCTCTGAACCACCTCCTATAGCAGCCGATATCGAATAAGAATTTTAAAACAATTAAGAGGATAAGAAAGAATATTTTAAGCTTTTTCAAATAATACATAAAAAAATTAAAATTAAAATAAGAAAGAAAATATTTTTGGGTTTTTATTTTTAAGATAAAAGAAAAATATTTTTGGGTTTTTTAATATTTATAAAGGAAAAAGAAAAATAAAAGTAAATAAGAAAAAAAATATTTTTGGATTTTTATATTTTTATAAGAACAAAAATAAACTTTCCGAAGAAAGGATCTTCAAGGCTCGAACACGAACAATCCCGTAGAAATCGCTACACCATTCTCCCCGGCAGCGGCGCCAAAAACTGATCCGTCCAAATCAACACGTATAAAATATATATAATATATAATATAAGTATAATTAAAGGGGGATTTTTTTAGGAAACTATTCTAGTATAGTATTTCCGTCGGGTTCTAGATAAACGCTTTTAACCAAAGCGAAATCTCAAAAACCTTCCGGGTCGTTTCCTTGGCGAGAGGTGAATGAAAATCTACGTTCAAGTTATAAATCGAGCTTGAATAGCATAAAAGTTTTTGATTTGGTTTTCTAAATCTACTAACTAAAAGAGAAAACATATAAAGGAAAGCTAAGACTTTTAGGTTGTAAACTATTTTTTATACTAAAAGAAAAAAAACTAATTTTAATTCTAAGATTTAAAACTACAAGTTTAAGCTAAAAAATATAAATGACAAATATGCTTGCTAAGTGGCGTGAAATGTTCATCAAGTGTGAAATTAGGTTTATTAATGAATTATAATCTTTAGAAAAGATAATTTTCTCACAACGTTGGTTTATTTTGAAAATAATCTAAAGAAAATAATTACTAGATGTGTAATTTGATTTAATCTTTTGAATTTTCCCTTTAAACAATCAACTTACAAATCTAAATAATTCGGAAAATTATTAATTTTTAAACCTTTTATAAGTCCACACTTAATTCCCAATTCACTAATCACTTAACAAGCACTAATAAATCTACTCACTACTCATAATGAAATTAAACATAACATTTAACGACAAAAATAAATCTATACTAAGCATGGCATAAATCAAAACAATATTATAAAATGATAAAATAACAAAACTACACCTAATTAATTGAAAAAGGAATAGTAAATGAACCGAATTGGAGACTCGCGATTAAACGAATACCACCCGATTTATTTAACTAAAACAACTAATCAAAGTCGGTCTAGCTAAATAAACCCGTAAGCTCCTCGCCTCATGAGTAGACCGGTACCAAAAAAGAACGCAAAACAAAATGTTATACATAAACAGTTAACTGTTTCTATCGCCATAATGCATTTGAATATTAATTTAATTTAAACAAACTAATCGAACCCAAAATTCAAATATACCTATTAGAAAATCCAAGTTAGGCCCAGAGTACCATATTGAAATTTAAATGCAAACGCGTGACCCTATCAATGAAAATTTAAACAAATCATAACGAAAGCCTAATAGCTGAATTATATACAAAACTAACAGGCCCAACCACAATTTTAAATGCAATCTCAGTTTGAAAATTTTAACCGACTTGCTAACAAACAAAGAATTTTGTTTTGTGAATAAAACTAAAGTAATGAAATTTAATTCAGTTTAACACTTCCAAATCCTACTAAGCTAAATAGCAACTAAAACACTAAGGCAGGAGACTACTAGTTTAAGACCGACTTAAATAATATTATTGTTTATAAAAAACTTAACAGATTTATCAATCAATCTCAACATGTATCGAAAATAAATCGACCGAAACCGTTAAGCTAACTTAAACCATAAGCTCTCGAACATAGAGTGCATAGGCTTAAAATTAAGCCGAGCATATAAGTTTGTTGCAACTTTTTCTTTTTTTTCGAATCGAGCTAAAAGGTTAGACTAAGAAATAGAAGAGGAAACAAGCTATCACTACTTGCTTTATTTGAACCAAAAATTAAGCCAACGAGCTCTCAATTACATTCACTGGTAATGTTTCACGAAAACCAATTTCAACGAGACAAAATTTATTAATCACCATAAAATAGCAATCTTACTATAAGCAAGAGCGCTTGGACTTTCGAGCACTAGAATTAAACATAAGCCGATAGGAATTTATGAACGAGTGAATTTAATACCAAATAACATCTATCTGGAAACAATAAGCCACAATTCTTTTACAAAAATTAACTATAAGCTAAAGAGATTCAATAACAAAAAGCTTAATAAAAAGTGTTTACAAGATTTGAAATAAGCAAAAAAAATAAGTTGTTACAACTTTTGAAATAAGCTAAAATTCTAAAAACTAAACTAAAAAAAATTAAAGACTAGATGTCTAAAAATAGATTGGTGGTATGTTGCTTTATATAGTGATAGAATGGGATAAAGTGTAAATTGCATCCCATCATTATATGATCATTAGCCAATCATTTGGCTGTATGTTTGTTCCCTCGGATCGTGAACCATCAATAGATTAGATCAGCCACTGGGAATGTGACACGTACCCCTTTTATATTGCTTAAATTGTAAGCACGAGTCTGAGCCATTTGATCAATAAATTTAAACGCGGCCTAATTCATTTCGAGATATAACATTTCCTCCCGCCATGTGTCATTCATTTACTCGTCCATTCCATGAGATAGTGCATAGTCACGTGGATTTTTTTCTTTTATTTGAGGCACGTGATGCCTTGGTACTCCATTTTACTTTTACCTTTTAAAATTCATAAGTAAGAGAATTTGTTCATCACAATTAAATGATGGGCCGAGTAATAAGTTAAGCCATTGTTGGGCTTAGAACATATATGGGCTGGCCCGGCCCATTTAAATGTGTTACGGGCTGGCCCATTAAAAACCGAAGGCACCGTTGGACTTGTTTTCTCGCGCTCTTTTTGATCCCGTGCCTGGTTTTGTCCGGCTTTGTCTTTATTTATGTCCATTTCTTTAATGTCCGTACCTGCACATACACAAACACAAAAACAACATATATTTGCAACTTTTATTATGTCTTTGGTCTTTTGGGGTCATTTTTCGTGGTAAAAAGTATGTATAAAATAGCGAATACCAAGTATTAAATGCATTTTTCTTATTTGATAAAGTAAAGATAGAAAGGAATTATCGAAAGAGGCATTTTTGGTATTTCTCAAATGTGTAACTAGCCTAGTTGAGATCCAACTAAAGATAGAAAGGGCTAGTTAGAAATCAAAGGAATACTCTTGGAATATTCTTTACTTGGTAAGAAAGGGGGAAGGATTTGAAATTTGAATTTCAAATCTATTAACACACATGTTGGATAAGAGAGAATGGGTTGGCAATGAGTTATCATGATGTGATTTAAAGGAGCCTCTCAAGCTCATTCAAAATGAATGGTGAGGATGTCAAGAAGAGAGGTGTGTAGGATAGGTGATTTGGCAAGATTTAAGGGTAGAGAAGAGTGTGTGTTTGTTATGTGAGTGAGAAGAGAGTGTTTGTGAGGGTAAGTATGTTTGTTCAAGATGAGGCATCAATCCAAAGGTTAAGAATAGAATGAGGGAGTTTTGTTGATAAGATGGCTTGATCAAGGGTGGAGAAGAAAGTGTGTTAGTTGTGTTTGTTGTCCTAGTTTGAGAAACAATCCAAGGGTGGAGAAGTGAAGAGTGTAGGAAGTTGGATTGTTGACATGGCTTGATCTAGGGTTGAGATAAGAAAGTGTGTGTATGTGTAATTTAAATTGTATGGAGAAGAAGGTAATAGTGAGTATGTGGTGCAGAATGTTTTGAAAAGATATAGAAGATTATGGTTGGGAATGAAGGAGACACAAAGGTACAAGATAAGTACAATGTGTAAGGGAATATTGTAGAGGATAGGATTTGGGGTTTATTTGGTGAAGGTGTATGTGAAGAAGGTTGTTTGTGTTTAAGGAGTGTTTAGGAAGATAAGTATGAAGGTAATAAGATTTAGGATGAAATCAAAGGATTGATTTAGGTTAATAATCACATTGTCATTAAGAAGGGAAGAGTAGACATATGTAATTATGAAATTGTTTAGGAAGAATGTGTTTAGAGTGAAATTACTTGTTGGTTAAGAAGGTTGAATAAGTAATTAGATAAAATGGGTTGTAGGAGTATATAGAAGAAGTGAGGACTTGTACATGTGAGGAATGAGTTTGTAAAACATTTAAGGGTAAGAAAGTAAGAAAAGTCAAAGTATAATTAACTTCCAAATACCACAAACTTAATTAGTCATTTAGACTTTAATCCAAGATAATCAACATTGGATTTGATCACTAATAATCTTGATGTAAACAAGCTAAGTGCTTTGCATCATAAGTAAAGCATATCCCATAGCGAGAAAGGATGTGTTTACGCAAAGTGACCTTTGACTTAGTTTGACCAATATGGGAGTCAAACCCCGTTACATGATTGGGATCGATTGTAAATCCGAGCAACAAAAGATTTGATCATTAATCATTTTGATGCAAACAAGATAAGTTCTTTGCATCATAAGTACAGCATATCCCATAACGGGAAAGGATGCATTTACGCAAAGTGGCCTTAGACTTGGTTTGACCAAAATGGGAGTAATGCTCGTTATACGATTAAGATCATCGTAGGTCCGGATTAAGGTCAAATGATTACTTTCGTTTGTTGGTATGTTGAACGTATGATCATACTAGGTTTAGAAAGATGTTTCGGCCTTGGCTAGAGGCTTTTGATAAAAGATTTGAGTTGGCGTTTTATGGAAAAATGAGAGGATTTGTTTTTGCTCTTCTCTAAGTCTAAACCTCATTTGGAGTGTTCCCAAATGCTTAAATATCATGCACATACTTTTATTGAAGTTTCTACATGTGTCGGTAAGAGGAAAGCTGACAAGTGTTAAATTCGCAAAACGGATTTCGCGTATGGCGCGCTGGCCAGCGCGCCAGATTATGAAATCCGGTTTTGCGGATTTAAGCTACCATTTGTGATTTTACGTTTTGCGAATTTTTATTTGTCATTATTAAAACATAAAGGAGATCCTAATGAATGTTGCACCAAAATAGTAGTTGAGCTCATATTAGTGGTACTAATGAGAGGAGCTAATTCTAAGTGATAATGTTATGTTGATGATACCATTTGTGAGGATGCTACTGCGTAATGGTTGTCTTGGTAACCTTGTGAAAGGGAAATGTAGTCTCATTCCCAGTATATCCTTAGAGCTTGATGAATTTTGGTGAATTAAAATTTTGATATCCTCTGTTTTTTTTCAGTTGGCTAGTCATTGAAGTTGTATTGTTCCTAGCTTTTTTTATTGATATATAGCCCCTTCTTGGGTGTTTAGGAGATGTCCAAATCCTAGGAATGCTGGTTGTATTGTACAGTTCAACTCTTAGTAATATAATTCACCATTTCATCAAAAAAAGTTTTAAGTGAGAAATTTGATCATGTTACAGGTATTATCTCTTATCGGGAACCTTTTCCCAACCTTACCATTGTACGTTCAGTGATAACAACGGAAGAGATGAGGTTGAAGGCTAAGTCTCAAGCTTTGGCTATTGACCCATTTTCCTCTACTCCCATGGTTCTTTTAGCGGAGTCGACCAACAATGCTAGACGTGGGAACAGAGGTGGCAAAACGAGCGCGCCAGATGGGCACCGAGCAAAACGGGCACGAGCCAAAATGGGCACAGGCCAAAACGGGCAATTAAAATTCGGATCAAATGGGCGCGGGTCAAAACGATAATTAAAGATATCTAGTTAGCCAATTAATTTTGGTACATCTTTATACGTTGTCATAGGTTTTCTTTCGTTTTAATGTTTTTATACGTTTTCATACGTTCTTGTACATTTTTGTACATTTTCGTCCGTTTTCATCCGTTTTCCTACGTTTTTGTACGTTTCTACATTTTCCTACGTTTTCATCTGTTTTAGTCCGTTTTTCTACGTTTTTGTACGGTTACGTACGTTTTCGTACGTTTTTGTCTGTTTTTGTCCGTTTTCGTACGCTTTGTGACAACTCACATTTTTCAGGTCATTTTTACGTTAATAAACTCAAAACTACTTATATTAAAACCTTACTTGTTACTTTTATATGAAACCGTTAAATTAAATCGCGTAAACTGAAAACAACTTTAAACGTAAACTGGAATTAAACAAATATAAGTTTATGTCAAATATGCATTATATGACTTTTATGAATATAATTTATAAGTCTACCTATTTTATTTTATTATTTTTACGTAAACAATACATTGCATGGTTTTGCATGCATGCATATATAAAAATTAAGCAACACTTTACCATCTTTACATACACACATAACTACACCTTATAATATCAAAAACTACATAAAATGCCCCTCTTAGCACCATTATTTTTGGCTCATATTAGTGGTAATGAAACAAAAAGGTTTACTTACTTCTAAACATAAAATTACCCTTTTAATCAAACATCACATGTTAATAGTGCTAGTCACTATTTGCATAAAAAAATCCCCCCTCCTTGAGCCTCCTTTAGCCGTCCACTATAAGCACACAAACACCCAAAACAAGTTTTGCCTATATGTGTTTACATAAACATGTGTTTCCATATTTACCATTCAACCTTTCCTAAATGCTTCCTATATAAACTAACCATGTAGCTAGCTTTCATTCATCACTAGAAAAACTCACACAAACTCTCCTTTTTCTCTCTATATTTTTGGCCAAGAGTGAAAGTGCAAGAAGAAGAATTATTTTGATAAGTTACAAGTATTTTTCAAGAAGTCTTAAAGGTTTTAGGTTAAAAATCAAACAATATTTGGGGTTTGATACAAGTATTCTCATCATCTCATCATACTAAGGTGCACTATTCATACATAATTTCATTTCATACATTTTGTTCATATCATCTCATTTATTAAAATTATATCACCACTAGTTTGTATTTTTAAAGTGTTTCTAAAAGAAACAAGTAAACCATATATATGTAAACTTGTAAAGAACTTATAAAATGAATAATAAAAATATGAACATACACATGAATTACTTATTTTTGTCACTTTATAAATTACTTGTTGAAATAATTACTTTGTTGTTAAAATGGTTAATTATAAACTTGAAATAGTAAAGTTGTGTATTTTATTCTTGTTTTTAATTTTATATTTATTCTTGATAAATTGGTGAAAGAGACTAGGTTATTTTGATTTGTTGTTGTGATGAAAAGTGATGAAAATTGGTGGAAGGGATTAGGTTAGTATGAAGTTGCAATTTGTGGGTGAAAATAGTGGTAGAATAGAAATTATAATGTTGTTGTCCAGAATTGGTACCTATATTTTCAGAGAGTAAATCTGGCCCTAGATAGTCGAGGCCTTAAAAACATGATAGTAGGCTTATACGAACGCGTGGATATAAAGAAAGCAAAAATCAGACTTAAAACGAATGAGATATGGCTAAATGAAGTTTAGTAATTTTTCCGGCAATTTTTTTTATATAAATCTGTCCAGTTTCTAAAAACGTGTTTTTGACACAATTCGAGTCTGAGTCGGGTTAAATTTAAAGGAGAACACTTATAGATCATGATTTTCTGTTGAAACCTCGCTTTTGGTGGACCCGTGAATCATTATAACGAAGGAGATATGCCATTTTAAAGTCAGACTATTTTCTGAAAATATTAATAAGTTCCTGCATGTATTTTTCTAAAAATAGGGTGCTGTTTGAAATATAAAATGGGTTTTTTCGAGCGTTTTCGAGTTCGTTTAAGCTATAAAATCCTTAAGATATATTATAGTATAACTTATATATTATTTATACGTGATAACATCAAATATGTGATACTTTTTAGTGTCAATTTTCCCACGAAAATACTTGCAATTGTCTTATAAATACTTTAATTTGATACTTTTACGGTTATTTTATTGTTTTCAGGTAAAATACAAGTATGAGACAAGAAACACGGGTAATGGACCAAAAAATTAAGAAAACACATATTCTTACGAGACTTTACGGTATAACCCCTACGATAGTGTTACGCCGTAACCTATTCAAGGCAAGACACGTCATCCAGCAACATTACGGCGTAACCACATGCAAGGTTTGCGCCGTAACATTATTATTATGAAAGGCTAAGTCTTCCGAGTCAGCATTACGGCGTAACATGGACACTTGATTACGCAGTAACATCTTTTAAGCTTGCAAGATGGAAAGTATGCGTCAGCAGTTTATGGCATAAACCTCTAAAAGGTTACGCCTTAACATATTCGAAATCTATAAATAGAGGTCTCATTCAGATAATTTGACATCAACCATTCCACCACAGCTCTAAGAAGCGACCAATGCTTCTATACCTCAAAGAATTCCAACAGAAGTCCAAGGGAGGTCACACTTAACTCACTTTCGTATTTAATCGTTTATGAACCACATCTGTAAGAATTATGAGTTTTTAATCCAAGATTACCTTTATTAATTCTTGCTGTGTTGTTGCTATGAGCGGCTAAGCACTTCAAGTGCTGGCCTAGTCATGAATTTACTATCGTTATAATGTTTGTTTCCTGTTAGATTATGGTTTCGTTGGATATCCTTTGACTATCGTGTCACCCTGGGTTTTAGTAGTATTGCAGGTGGTTTAGATCATGTTAATCTTGTAATTAAATTACCAATTGAACATGGGATTAGCAAGGGTACTAGGGTAGGTTTAAAACCCTATCCCTAGTGTAGGAACTGACCAGGTTACTGCCTCTATCACTTAATATACTTAAAAAGCACAGGAACTCTTTCAGAGAGGGTTAATAATCTATAAACGTTATTAGTCTAGTTCATGGGATTAATCACTATGACTTAGTTGCCCTACCTTCGTGACTTTCGGTGGATTCGGGATCGCAGGGATTATAGGACAGACTAAAGATATCTATTCATGTCTGTCGACTTTAGAAACCACCAATGAAACCATGATGTAACAATGCACAGGAAAACGTGTTATAACGGTAGTAATGAAATGGCTAGGCTAGCACGCTTCTCTCCCTGATTACTTCTATTACTTTTACTTTTAGCAATCTACTTTCCTGTTATTTTCATAAATCAACTTCAAACCATTCTCAAAATGTGACACTTTCAAATTAAAACTAATAACACTTAGCTCTGGGGACGACCTCAGATTTATCATCTCTACACTACTCACGATCGGGTTCTTTGCCCGTTAGTGTGTTTGTCAGGTAAATCGAGTTTTATAAATTTAAAACTTGAATAAAATATATTTTAAAATAAAATACGCATCAAGTTTTTGGCGCCGTTGCCAGGGAGCTAAAAATTTGTATTAATTTGATTTCTTGTAATTATTTCCATTTCTCTATCTAACTTCTAAATTCTGTAGGAACTATGGCAGGAGTAGATATTAATACTCTTGATGTGCGGTAGTCGTAGGACTTCTACACGAAGTTTTACAACTCCCTATGCAGTATACCTAATCATTGCAGTGTAGTATAGGCAAGACTCGGGGGTTGTTATCGTTCTCTAGGGGAATAGGTTGGGAAGGCTCGAATAAGGCTTAGCCGAGATCTACGGGATTGAAAGGAGATTATTTTTCTATTTTTATATTTTATAGAAAGCAGTAAAATCAATGGTTTGAGAGGTTGGTTGATTAACTAATTAATTAAACTAAATATAATCTATACTACTAGTGATAACTTTATGATAAAATAGTGTATTTACTTAATCATGCATTACTCATCAAATTGCTTCTCCTGATCCTGTTGCCTTGTCACACTCGTGATGATCTGTGTAAGTATTTCCTAAGTCATAAACGAATTACACTAGACGTCTATCCTAATTTAATATCTTATGGCTAGTTTTCTACAGCCTAACGCGCACATTCATCACTAGAAGCAACAACAAAAGGATCTACAATCCAACTTTCATGCAATCATAAGCAAATACAAATGAGGGTTTAGCCTAACATGTTTTAAAGGAAGCAAGAACATAGATAAATCAAACAACACATAGACATATTGAATGATTAAAGATAACTAATCATACATGATTAAAATATGGATTAAGGTCAGTTACAATAGCATTTTTAAGCCCTAAAGATGGCCTAAAAGCTGACAAAGTACTTAGGGTTCGGCTCCCAAAAGTTATACAAAGTTACACACTTAAATCCCTAAATTCGATTTTGTATATATAAAGAAATCGTCGCGACGGCGTCTAGTTGTAGTCATGATGCCATCACAAGATAAAAACTTGTAGGTCTGATTTAAGTCGGTTACGTCCTGACGCTGTAACTAGAAAGATTGCGACGACATCGCTTTATGCGTGTGACGCCGTCTCTATGGGCTGTATGCACAATTCTTCAAGAGATTTGGTGTAGATCCGTAGTCTTGTCCGTTTCTTCTCTAAATAAGCCCAAGTCATGTGTATTTCCTCCAAATGCCATCCAAGTGCCAAAAACCTAAAAACAAATGATTAAGCACATAATCTGGGCATATTTGCATGATTTAAGAGGTTAAACGACCCTGAAATAGTGTATAAAATGACACCTCATCAAATACCCCTATACTTAGGATTTGCTTATCCTCAAGCAAATAGGATTTTTTACCTAGACAATAGCAATATTAGGGTCATTTAACCTACTCTTTAAAAGCATTTTATACCACAACCATCTAGACCTCGTAACTAAAAACACGGAAGGCATATACTAGCACCTCACATAAGTGTTTGGGATTCTCTCTTTCACTCGGCTGTATAATAAATTATAACAACTATAGGAAACGGAAAATTAAACACTCATTACCTGTCATAGCATAAATTACCATAGGCTTGG
>BQNB010083879.1:0-28914 GCA_026074375.1 Tanacetum coccineum | reverse complement strand
TTAGTGCATTACAGTAAAAAAAAAGTAAGTGCATCATCAGTTAAAAATGTTTCTGCATCACAATGTATTTTGTTAGTGCATTACAGTTAAAAAAGTAAGTACATCTCAGTTAAAAAAGTTACTGAATCACAATTTATTTTGTTAGTGCATTACAGTTAAAAAAAATGTACATCACAATTAAAAAGTTACTGCATCACAACGTGTTTTGTTAGTGCATTACAATTAAAAAGTTGGTACATCTTTGATAACAATGTTACTGCATCACAATGTATTTTGTTAGTGTATTACAGTTAAAAAAGTTAGTACATCTCAGTTAAAAATGTTATTGCATCATAATATATTTTGTTAGTGCATTACAACTAAAAAAAGTTAGTACATCTCAGTTAAAAAGGTTACTGCATCACAATTTATTTTTTTAGTGCATTACAGTTAAAAAAAATTATACATCACAGTTAAAAAGTTACTGCATCACAATGTGTTTTGTTAGTGCATTACAGTTAAAAAGATTTGTACATCTCAGTTAAAAATGTTGTCGCGTCACAATGTATTTTGTTAGTGCATTACAGTTAAAAAAGTTAGTATATCTCAGTTAAAAATGTTACTGCATCACAATGTATTTTGTTAGTGCATTGCAGTTAAAAAAAGTTAGTACATCTCAGTTAAAATTGTTACTGCATCACAATGTATTTTGTTGGTGCATTACAGTTAAAAAAGTAAGTACATCTCAGTTAAAAAGGTTACTGCATCACAATTTGTTTTTGTAGTACATTACAGTTTAAAAAAATTGTACATCACAGTTAAAAAGTTACTGCATCACAATGTATTTTGTTGGTGCATTACAATTAAAAAAGTAAGTACATCTCAGTTAAAAAGGTTACTGCATCACAATTTATTTTTTAGTGCATTACTGTTAAAAAAAATTGTACATCACAGTTAAAATGTTACTGCATCACAATGTGTTTTGTTAGTGCATTACAATTAAAAAGGTTACTACATCTCAGTTAAAAATGTTACTGCATCACAATGTATTTTGTTAGTGCATTACAGTTAAAAAAAGTTAGTACATCTTAGTTAAAAATGTTACTGCATCATAATATATTTTGTTAGTGCATTACTGATTCGTAAAATCTTACACACGTAATAATAAAATATATAATATATAATGGAAAATTACCAAACTACCCTTGAGGACAAAGATAAAAAGGAAAATCTTCACAAATATATATAATATAATACGTATATAAACCGGGAAGTATGATTCCCGGGTCGTTATCCCCCAACGACTTGTGAAATTGAAACCACGTTTGATGTTCGGACAATGATTTGAATTGGAAACAACGATTGATTTGATTATTTACTTTTAAAAATTAAAATAAACAAATTATAACAATTAAGCACGAAGACAAATAACGGGAAACCAAATTTTAACTAAAAACGCAAAACGGGACCCCTAAACGGAGGTCAAAAACCCTAAATTTCTAAAATTAAACCTAACTTAAAATTTTCTTTTCAAATGGACTCTAATTGACTAAAAAGTAAGTTTAAAGAAAACTAGAACAAAAACGGAGTTGAAATGAGCGTTAAAACACGAAAACGAAAACGTGGACGAATCCCGTTCTTTAAAAATCAAAATTTTGCAAATTGGACCCTACAAAAACAAAACAAATTTTCCTATAAACTTTGTGATAAAAGAAAATTTTCTAAAAAAGATTTATATTTTTTTTGATTATTTTTCTATTTTTTATGATTTTTTAAAGTTTTTAATGAAAAGAAATGTTTAAAAATACTAAACTATCTATAAAAATTCTAGAAAAATTATAGAAAATCTACAGAAACTAGCTTATACTAATTAAAACCTAGGAAAAATAAATTTATAAGCATAGCTTATCGAATAAGCCATGGAATAAGTTTAAAACAGCTTATAGACTTAAAAGGGAAAATGTGTATAAAGAATAAATGAAGGGAGATGTGGTTGGATGAGCTAATGAAGCAAAACGGTTAAGTCATTGGTGTTGTGTGGGAGAGGTCTTGGGTTCGAGTCCTAAGCACAGGTTTTTGTATTTTTTTTATTTTTGAAAAGCTAAAAAACAAAAAGAAAGATAAGCTATAAGCAAACAACTTTTGTAAAGACAACTTATTAGAAAGCTGGAAAAATAAGCTAGAGAAGCTAAACAAAACTGACAGAAGCTACTTAACACTTATTTTTGATTTTTATCAAACTTTTAATATTATAAAAGCTAAGATAAGCTACTCTAATGAATTATAAGCTACTTTCTATAATAAGACAGATCTAATAAGCTATAATGAAAAGGATTAAGCACCAAATTTGACAGGCTATGAACTAAAAATCAATAAAAGCACTTATTCATACTTTTAAACCAAACAGACCCTGAACCAATTTTTAGCTTAAAATAAAGTACTCAAATAAGCTCTACAAGACTTGTGACTTATATTTTCTTAAAACATGATTCAAATACTATATAAAAATGCTTTTTGAACCTAATTTTAAAAGCTAGAGCTTATGAAAAAGCTTATCAAAGTAGACATGTCCGACAGCTTCAACTGTCTTTGGATTTTTGAAATGAAAATGTAAACAACTGATTTAGAAAGCTATATCAGATAATGAATTAAGCTAGTTTTTGAAAACTAAATGCACACTAGTAGACTATGACCTATAAGCTATCTATAAACTTATAATCAAGAATTATAACCTATTTTAACCTAGTGAAACTTAAGCTAAAAAGTGACAGTTTACTCAATTTTTAACTGATGCAGTGTAATTAAATGTAAAAAAACTTAAAACTTGTTATGCAGTTAAAATGAAGATGACTTCTATTCTATTTTAACATAAATCTAAATGCAAATTAAGATGATGACTAACACTATAATAAACTAAACTAACTAATGCAAGAATGCTAGACAGATTTGACCCTATAAAAATGTAAAATTAAGAAAACTTGAACAACTCTATCACTAGCTTAAAACTGACTAAGATCAAATCATTTAAGAGACTAGAATGCAAATCCAAAGGACCACAAGGTCAGCAGCAGCACTAACCTATGGTTAGTGCTGTTGACCCAAACACCCCTTTAACATACATAAGATCCATATAAGCTTATCAAAATCAGTTTTAAAGCTTACAATTCTATTACCAGATAACTACAAGCTATAATTGAACCTAATGATCAAACTAGAATAAGCAAATAATCCAGAACTAATAAGCTACCCATTAAGCTATTTATTTTTGGTTTTTAAGACAGATTATATGAAATGATAGAAGAAAAACTAAAATCTAGCTAACAAACATATCAAGCTTAGAACTACTAAAATAAGCATCAATGAGCAAAGATAAACAAAGAATAAGCTAATCTAATCATACAATAAGCAAAAAATAAGTTGATTATAACTAGGAAAGTAAGATAGAGAAGTAAAAGGAAACTTACAAGTTGCCTTAGCTAAACAAAGGCAAAAAGGGCTCAATGAGCTTGTCTACAGCTCTGGCTTATTGAGAATAACCCAGTGGGTCTATGGATCCATCCAAATCTGATCCATCATCCAATTTATGCTGTGGTATATTTAGGGAAGGTTATAAGCTCAATTAAGCTTTTGTGAGTTTAGTTGAGTGAATAGCTAGCTTAGAAGTAGTTTGAGCTTATGAGAGCTTATTCAACAGTATACAAAAGCTTTTGAAAATTTAAGAGCATTATAAGTAAAAACAAATTTTGCAAATTTAAGCTTAAGATTTCATTGATAAGAACTGAGTACAATACATTTGGAAACGAGATTACAAAATAGTCTAACAGAAATTAAATTAATAGTAAAACTAAAAGCTACTATCTATTTCTACTCCTAGATATCTTGATGTGAGTGAGGAGAGGGGCTATTTATAGCTGCTCAATGAAGATTCTAGCCTTTGGAGTTTGTTAGACGCTCCTTGCAATCCTGGCTCTCCATTTCATTCAATCATTGGATATGCATTATAAGCCGTTGGATCAAATCATAGCTCACACGGATTGCCAGCGTGGCAATCCGTGATGTGACACCTTGTGCTTGTTTTAGGCAGGCTTTAGTGTAAAATCTTGCATCTTTGTGTGTTTCTTCACAATCCACGTGTGATTCCCTTTGTGGGTATTGGCCAATGAGAAAGCTTGATGATGTTTTACCCTGCCATAGTGATCCTTATCACATGAATTACCCTGCCACGTACTCAATTAGCATTTGCCCTTTGTTTTTATCCCTGTGGTTAAACCTTGAAGAAGATAAACAGTAACAACCAAGTTTGGCGCCATTTTACATTTATAAAGGTGCGTTTGATTTGTGTTGACCCGGGCCTATTTGATTTGACTTGGGCTTTTATAAATTGAAATGGGCCGCAGATGTGTTTGGTTTTGGGCTTTGGAAATGTTAACAGGTATGGTTTTTTTTTATTTGTTATAAGGGATAACGCCCGTTATCTTTTTATTAATAAAAGATAACGGGGTTAGGTTTTAGGGTTAATTTTGCAATTTGGTGATTTTTGAGGGACTATTTTTGGGATTTTGGGTTTTGTCATCTTGTGAGTTTGACCAAGGGTTGACTAAGGCTTTGACTTGAGTTGACTTTTTGTCTTTTGAAAGCTTTCTCCTGGCTCTTTGCGTGCTCTTCCGTTCCCGTGTTCGTGTTTGTCCGGTTTTGACCGTTTTCTTGTGATTTTTGCTTTTATCCGTACCTACACAATAAGAAAGACAAAACAAGCAATATACAAGCCTTTGATGCATAGTTTTGGTCTTTTAAGGGTCATTTTTGATATAAACGGATATGTGTTTTCACACATATCAAAATTCCCCAAACTAAGCGATTGCGTGTCCTCACGCAATATTACATGCTCTATAACCAAATACCTCAAAACTTCCCCAAACTATGATTTGGAATTTTTGGGTTTTGTCTTTTTATGGTTGACCACTGTTGACCATAGGTTGACTTTGTTGGCACCTTGATAGTAAATTTTCTTCTCCCCGCTTTTTGCACACTCAATTCCGTTCCCGTGTCCGTGTTTGTCCGGTTTTGACCGTTTTCTTGAGATTTTTGCATTATCCGTACCTACACAATCATAAAGACAAAACAAGCAATATTCAAGCATTTAAAGAACAATTTTGTCTTTTTAGGGCCTATTTTGATATAAAATGGATATGTGTTTTCACACATATCAAAGAGGAATTCCAATTAATTACTGATTAGTTATTTTTCTCTTTTAAACTAAATATATAATATAATAAAATAATATATATATAAGTCTAAAAAAACAATGATCAATAAAACTGGGAGCAGTATAGAATTTTCCCGGGTCGTTAATCCCCAACGAGGCTGTGCTGGAAAATCGATACAGTCGGAAGATCGGAGTTTGAAAGAGAGAAATGATTTGAGAGTGAGGAAAGCTAGGTTAAACAATAACAAACAAAACGATTAGATACAACCTAAAAAATTACGATATAACAAAAAACGCAAGGCACGAATCCCGAACAAGTGTCAAAAACCTAAATCTTCAAATTTAACCCTACAAAGAAATTTTCACTCTAAACACACTAGGGAACTAATAACGAGAATGAAAAAGACTAGACTTAAAATGGAGGTCGTTTGGCCCTAAAACGGAGTCAAGGACAAAAACCGCACCCAGCCCCGTTCTTTAAAAATCAAAAAGTACAAAAATGACCTAAACAAAATTTTTTGTAAATTTTTCATACAAATATATGACTAGAGAAAATTTTCTAAACAATAAAAAATATTTTTATGATAATATTTGTATTTTTTATGTATATTTTTATAAAATTTTAACTAAATTAAATTATAAAAAATACTAAACAACTTTTAAAAATTCTGAAAAATTTACCTAAAATACTAGACACTAAATACTACCTACGAAAAATAAGAAACTAAAAATTTGCTTATAAATAAGCCCGAAAATAAGCTGTAACAGCTTATAGCTTAAAAGGGTGAAAACCCCCTTAAATACAAAGCCACTTGGGACTTTAATGAAAAAGTCCCAAGGGCGCAGCGTAAGGATGTTATAAAAGAAGGGATGTATCGAGGTAGAGCCCGGTTCGAGTCTTTTGCTCACCGTCACCCCTTGTCTTCCTTTTTTTGCATGAAAACTTTGTGAACCAAAGTTGTTAAGCTTATTGAGCTTAACAATTTTTAAAACTACAACTTTTTGAGAAAGCTTATAAATAAGCTGAAAAAGAGCTTTTAAAATCGACAGTAGCTTAAACAAGCTTAAAGGCTAAAATGCTTAAGTCTTTTGGACTTTTTGGACTAATAAGCTAGACTTTAAACTAATAAGCTAAAAGGGGGACCTAACCTAACCTAGATAAGCACTAAAGGGCTAAATTCTTCAACTAAATAAGCTTAAAAAGGGCTTAAGCTTAGACAGAAGCTTAACAAAACTTAAAAGGCTAAAGAGGCTTAATCCCTTGACTGTTGGCACTCATAAGCAAAGAAAGTGGGCAAATAAGCACACACAGCTTATCACATCATCCTAATAAGCTACTAGGAGCATAATTAAGCAAATGGAATAAGCTCAATAAGCTAGAAAGAAAATAAGCAATGTCTACACTAAGCTAAGCAAAAACAGTCAAAGAGCTACTTAAAGCTTAAAAATAAGCTACTTAAACTACAAGCTAAAGTCTACAACTAAAGGGGCTTAAACAAGGGCTTATTGGCTTTTTAGAAAAGCCAAAATCTAGGGCTAAGGTTGACTAATAAGCTAGATAAGAGGGCTTGAAGTTGGGCCCCTAGCACCAGGGCACTTTATCAAACAAATAGACTAATATTGACAAGCTTCAATAAGCTGTCAAATAAGCTCAAATAAAAAAAGTTAAGTTTACAAACAGATTAAAGATGCACCAAGTAATGAACTTGTGCACACTTTTTTAGAATCCAAAACACTAAATTACCTGCTGAATTTGGAGAATGAAAAAGGGCTTTTTCCTTTGAAAAAAAAATGACACTTAACTTTTTGGCAGTTTTGACTCAACAAGTCAAATGACTCAAGGTGTTTTTGACAGCTTGTTTAGACACACAATGACACAACTTTTGAAGCTAAAACCCAAGTCTACAAGGGCTTATCCAATTAAGCTCTTGTAGCTTTTTTTTAAAAGCAACAGTTTCAAAGAGCACTTGTAAAAACTTGAAAAACATTTTTTTAACTTAAAAACCTTTTAAAAACAGCCTCAAACAAGCTTAATACTTAAGCTAAATTTAACTAACATGACACCAACCCATGACTTCCTTGTTTTGACCCGTTTTCACACTTAACCCAAACACCCCTTAATATTTCTTAAAAACGGATTTTAAACTTTAAAAGGCTGTTTAATGCACAAATTTTAAAACAAAGATTAGAATAAGCATTACTAAAGCATGAAGAGTACATAAAAAACAAGCAAAGTCAAGACAAGATAAGCTAAGAATAAGCACAATTAGCTGTTGCACAGTAACATTTAAGCCAAAAGTATAAAAAGAGTTGTACCTTTATCCATGTTTAAACGGATTTTCAAATTCCTAAAGAAGCTCTAAACCTACCCAAAGCTTATGAATAAGCTTAAACTAAGCAAACCCAATGAGCCTTCCAATATTGCTCATTCATCCATACTTGATCAAACAGTAACTTTTTATCAATTTTTTTCTTTTCTCTAAATTTTTGTATCAAAGTTGAAAACAGGTTAAATATATCTTAAACTGAGAGCTCTTAACAAACTTTGCTTAAGAATTTTGAACAAAATTTAAAACACCAAACTGAATTTTCATTAACTTAAAAATAGAAATACATGAAAGTTGAAATACTTAAGAAAACTACACACTAAAAAGCTAACTTTTATTGAAAAAAAAACTACTTTTTGCCAACATGGCTTACAAAGTCTTATATAGAAAATAATCTAGGGTTTGGGACATGGTCTTCTTGTCTTCTTCTCTTGGTGTGTTTCTTTGAAGACACAAAAATGAATTGTGTTTGTTGTGAGAGTGTAAACACAAACAATCCTGGCCCTTCATTCACCTTGGTGCCCAAGTCGAGATTTATCAACCATTGATGAATTTGTAGTTATGGATTGCCAACATGGCAAACCCATGTGGGGGGGGGGGTAAGGATTGTGAAGGTTTTGGATGTATGTTGGGGAGTCAACGAGGTGACAGAGGTGGGGTTTGATTTTAGGCGGGAAATTGATGGAGAAGATGTACAGTAGCTCGAAAACAGGTTGAGGGTTTGGGATTTGACAGGTTTGGTCCCTCATGGTGTGTGTTATGTTTGCAAGTTAAGTCCAAGTGGGTTATAGAAGTTTGGGACTTGGCAGGTTCACCCCTCAAGGGTTATATAACCAATTGCATCACAAGTCCTTGCGTTTTATATCTTTGGGAGATTGGCAGACTTAACCCTTGTGGTTAAGTCTTTGGGTATTTGGCAGTTTGGCCCCTTCTCTTTATTTTCTTCTTTTTCCTCTTTAAATAAGTTTAGGGATTTGGCAATTTAAGTCCCTAAACTTATTTTTCTTCACTTGTTGACTTCTGGATTTGTCGGGGTTGACTTGGGTTGACTTTTTGACACTTGGGCTTGGACTTGACTGTGTCTTTTCCACGCTTTTCCATTCCGTGTCCGGTTTTGTCGTTTTGGCTTCGTTTTTCGTCCTTTTCTTAGATATCCGTTCCTGCACAACACAATTAGCAAAACAAGCATATATTTGGCATTTTAAGTCCGTTTTTGGTTATTTTAGCTCGTTTTTAAAGGTAAAAGGTATGTGTAATTAAACACATACCAAAATCCCCCATACTAAGGTATTGCCGTGTCCTCACGCAATGCTATGAAGTAAGTATTTTAGAAAACTAAGAATCTCAATCGCCCTCGACTAATAACTTCGAAAAGTAGCTAAGTGTTCATACGAGAAGTAAAAGACTCGAGAGTTTTTGAAAATCCCCGTTTTAACCAATTTTTTTATTGTACACTTTTTCTACACATCTTTTGTATTTTTCATTTTTCATTAATCAACTTAACTAGAATGTTTTGACTTTCGTTATTTTAATTTGGGATCATAGAACAGGATGCATTTCGATCCGAGAATGCCCTAAAAAGGATAAATTCATCGTCCCCGACTTTTCACCCTCTCCAAACCAAGCTTAAAACGAAATCACAGTTAAGTATCAGTTAAGATGCTAACACTACTCATATTTGCAACTTGTGAACTTTTCACTCCCGACAATTTTTTATATCTTAGGTGTATGTGCTAATTTGAATTTCAACCATGGATCAATGTTTTGCAAAATTCTATGTTTCACGTTCCACCCGAGAATAATGAGTTTGAAGGCGAGATCATCCCATGTAGCGACTTTCGTCTCGGCACATCCCAACCTTGCGGCTAAATGACCAGGCTTTTGACACCTCACAGAGACTAATATCGGGACTCACGGACCTTAGGTTTCAAAAACTCTCAGGTTTCTTGTATACACATAGCTTATAAAATAGAATAGTCGAAGTTCAAAAGCATATTTAAATTTAACAAAAAGAGATCTATTTATTAATTCACACTTAAATATTAAACATTTTATTTATGCAATTGTAACCCTCGACTTTTTAGAAGGCTGCAACATCGGTTGTGAGCCGGCAAGATGCAGCAAACTTTTATCAGTCTCGGATTTTTATTCTTACTATGGGCTTTCTTTAGAAGACTACCACATCGGTTGTGAGCCGACAAGAGGTAGTAAACTTTTATCAGCCTACAGTTTTTATTATTATTATATAAATATATATTTACATATATATTTCGTTTTTTAAACATAAAAACTTCTTTTTGAAAAATTCAAGTATAAGTTTGAACTAAGACTAAAATTTTTGCTATATACTACATAAAAATTGTTGATTTAAGTTTAATCTCCAAAAACAGCACGTATTATTAATCCGGTTAGGAGCTTATGGGAGAAAAAGCCACAAATTACATACATGAGCTCTTAAGATTTCCAAATAATCCTTGTTTAGCATCCAACTCATACTTAACTCTATCATTTTTTGTTCTTCGCGAAAATCGCGAACGCTTAGCCTAAAAGTTAAGGAACACCTAAGCTCAACAACCTCGAGGTTCGAGTTCAAAATTTATTCTTATTCTACCCAGCAGGAAAGTCAAAATTGTGACAAAACACTTATTTTATTTTGAAAATTTTTTAAATTTTTAAATTTTTTTAAATTTTGAGAGAAAACGAGCGGAAAAAAAACGGTGAGTAACAACGAGCAATAGAAGGTAAGGATGCATAATCGAAGATATACTACCCCATACTAAAATTAAACATTGTCTTTAATGTTTCCTAGCCTAAGACTTAAAAACTTCATACTAGAACTCAAAAAGTCAAATGCATAATCCAAGCATGAAGAAATCATCACAAAAATCTCAAGCCATTTATCAAGTATGCTAAAAGATAAATGTTAGTCGATAATAATCTAGGATATTGGATTTCCCCAAACTAATGGCAAGCAAAGGCTAGGAAGCTCGAGTGGACCAGGACAAAACACTGAACACGAGAGTCTTCAAAAAAATTTGGGTTAATCCTACAAAAAATCACAAACACAAACAACAAGAATTGAAAGAGTACAAGCCTCCTCACATCATAATAGAAATAAGAAAGAAGATAGAAGGATATGCATTAGGTGCCTCCCACGAAGCGCTTTGTTTTTTGTAACCGAGTCACATAGCTTGACTCGATCCCCGAATTCATTCGTCCTTGGAGAATGTTTGGAGATCTGTGATACCGTTGGTGGTAAGTTCCCACCTCGAAGTAATGCATCACACGATGACCATTCACCTTAAAGTTTGGACCATCGGGTTGAGAATAAGACCGATGGTTATTTCCGAATGAAAAACTTTGGTGATGGTGAAAGGTCCTGACCAACGAGTTTTAAGCTTTCCCAGGAATATCTCTTGACAGAGAGGTTTGAAATGAGTAAAACTCGAATCAACCAAGAACATTGAAAATGCGATTTTGATCTTAGAGTCGTGAAGCTTCTTCGTCCTCTCTTTATATATCAAAGAATTCTCAGTAAGCTTGATCACGAAGCTTCATTAAGTTCATTAAGTTGAATCTCCGGTGATCACACCGAGCGGTTTTAAGAACGAAATAACATGTTCAAAGCCCAAATGCTTTATTGCTCTAACTCGATAGGTATATGACAAGGACATCCCGTACATTAACTTTAAGTTGTACAACCATCGGTGTCCTTAAAAGCAGTAACAAAATGCCAAAAGCGTCCATCGAAGAGATACATCACTGTTGGACCATGAGGCATCTGTTCTCACCAACCGACCTTATCAAGAATAATGTTTCAAGCCACCCAATTGACACCACCAACTTGACACGGCTCGTATGAAGGTTGATAAGCGTAGCAAGACGATGAAAGTTGACCCCATACTTAAACATTCCTTTAAGCAAATTGATCATTACAATAATGGGGTCCCCAACGATCGCTTATAATAGCTCTAGGTGTTTCGAATCGGGCGAAAAAAGATTTCAAAAAACTTAACTACAACTCGAGCATCATTTGTCGGGAGCGCCTTTACTTCCACCCACTTCGAAAGATAATCAACGGCTACGAGTATGTCATTTATTATTCCACGGAAGACGGAATGGTCCCCTATAAAATCCGATACCCATTTACATCGAAGATTTCACAAACTTGAATAGCTGTTTTTTTGAGCATCTCATCTCTTTTTAGAAATTTTGGCCTAGTCTTTGACACGTATCACAAGAATTGATCATAGTATGGCATCTCGTATATGTCGCACCAAAAGAAACCAAGCATCAAAGCTTTTCGAGCGGTGAGATTGGCACTATGATACGCCCCCGGTGGGTTCTTCATGACAAGCTTCGAGGATATCATTAGTTTCTTGCCCATGCACACACACCTTTGAATGATTTAAATTCGCACAAATATGAAAAGATAGGATACGGCCCAGTAATAATGTTTAACGTCCTTGAAAAACATCTCTTTGTTAGGTGTCGTCAGTGTCCTGGTTGATGATTAAAAAATCTCCCGTATGGAAATTTGCATAGTCTCGCAAAACCATGGGTAACATCCACTTAAAAATTACACCAAGAGTCGCTAAAGGAAAATTTTCAATTATGTCTTTGTTTTCTAACACATCCTTGTAGATCTCAACTCTAGATAAAATGATCGGACCCTTGAGGTTCTCACTATTCCTTTTTTATTCACGGAATGGTGAATCAAAATTCTTATGAAAGAATCCACCCCGGTAGCACCTCGGCTTGGCATCATTGTTTATTCATAAGGTACTTTAAAGCCAAGTGATCCGTATACACTATGCTTTTAATTAAACAAGATAGCTGAAACTTTTCAAAAGGCATACACTACGTAAATGAGAAAAATCAAGCATTTTTTTCTCCGTCGTAATGTAATGAATTTGAGCTTCGGTCATTGTCTTACTAGCATAATGTATAGGCTGAAAATGCTTCATCTTTCGTTGTCCTAAAACCGCACCAATCGCAAAATCACTTGCATCACACATGAGTTCGAAAGGTAGGTTCCAATCTGGGACAACTAAGATTGGGAGCTTCGTAAGCTTTTCTTTTTAAGAGTCCTCAAAAGCATCAATAAAATCCTTAGAAAACACAAACGTGTTTCCTTCTCAAGAAGTGAGTCATCGGTCTAGCTATAGTTTGAAAAGTCTTGGATAAAACATTCGTAAAAAACCGCATAATCCTAGAAACTCCTAGACAAAACACCTTTTACGGTAGTCGGGTGAGGGAGCTTAGCGATAACATTGACTTTAGCACGATCGACCTCAATTCCCGACTTTGAAATTTTATGTCCTAACACAATTCCTTCTCTACACATAAAGTGGCACTTCTCCCAATTAAGAACTAAATTCGTGTCTTCACACCTTTTTAGCATCTTTTCTAAATTGGAGAGGCACGAATCAAAACTATCCCCAAAAACCGAGAAATCATCCATAAACACTTCCATAGTCTTTTTGATCATATCAATGGCGAATATGGCATCATACACCGTTTGGAAAGAGTACCGGAGCATTACACAAGCCAAATGGCATGCGACGGTACGCGAAAGTTCCATACGGGCATGTGAAAGTAGTTTTCTCTTGGTCTTGGGGATCTATCGGTATTTGAAAATACCCCGAAAATCCATCTAGAAAACAATAAAACTCATTTCCGGCTAATCTTTCTAACATTTGATCCATAAACGGCAATGGAAAATGATCTTTTTGAGTCGCTTCATTTAATTTCCTATAGTCGATACAAACTCTCCACCCGGTAACTAAACGTGTCGGAATTAATTCATTCTCTTCATTAGCAACAACGGACTAACCCATGGGCTGTCAGAGATCGGGTAAATCATTCCGGCATCAAGAAGTTTTAGGACCTCCTTTTTTATTACCTCGTGAATTTTTGGGTTAACCCGTCTTTGACTTTTTGACTGTGGGTTTGTAATCATCCTCCATCAAGAGTTATGTGTGTACAAAAACGATGGCGATAACCCTTTAATATCGGTGATTTTCCATGGCAATGGCCCGTTATGGTGATTTAAGCACTTTTAAGAAGCATCTATTTACATATTCTTTTAAACATTTGTATATAATCATTGGTAACTTGTCTGATTCTCTAAGTAAGCAATTTCAAATGAGATGGTAAATCTTTTAACTCTAAATTCTGGAGGTTTCTTCCATTGAAGGTTATCTCCATTCCTTGATTATTTTCTCCTTGCTTTAGGTCCATCGGAGGGACTTAAATGGGTCATTATTTAATAATTTTTCAATTAAGCAAATATCTCCCTCCGGATCGCAATCGGCATGATCAATTTTCGGTGAAATCGAATCATCCTTGAGATAAGCTTCGATCTCTTCTAAAATGAATTCGGAAGTAAGAGGCTCAGACGTCGGGGTGGGATTGCCACCCGAAGATTTAGAAAACCCTAGTAATTCCAGAGCATACTCCTCACAAATCTCATCAATGACATCAATTCGGTTAATCAACACATCATTTGTAGAGGAATATCTTGTAGTTTGATATAGATTAAAAGTGATGGCTTCGTTATCAACCCGAAGGGTTATTTCTTCTCCAGAAAACATCAATTAAGGCACGACGTTCTTAAAAGGGATCTCCCAAGTAGAGAGGTACTCGAGGAACGGCTTCAAAATTACAACACGACAAAGTCGGTAGGAAAGTGGAACATTTCCCACCATGACATAAACGTCTTCGGAGTCCTTTGAGAGTAGTTATGGATCGATCGCTAACTCAATGAGTCATCCAGTGGGGGTAAGTTTTCAGGTAAGGATAACTTTTCGCCAATGGAAAGCCGGCATAAAATTTTATGACTGCGCCAAGATCGGCCAAGGCTGACATACAACCATGATCCCAGGAAATGCATGGTATAAATAAGAAACTTGCCAGAGATTCTCGTAAGCTTATCCCGAGAAGCTTTTTGAGGAGACATCGCCAAGCAATTCACGTTTAATCGGTATCATTTAGCTAATTCAATGCGAATTTATCTTTTCATAATCATGAGCAAATTCCAAATCGTAGGAGCAAATCTTGGCATAAAAAACAAAGCGTTTGCGAAGCTAATGTTAAAGCGTAAATCTTGGAACATTTGAAAAATCTTCTCTTTTTGATAAGAAGATTTTTCACGAAACTTTTGATCATTATGTCGTGAAGGATACAGAATATTCGGCTTAGGTAAAGTCTTCGGAACATCGGGTTCCAGAATCGGAATAGGATTAACCGGGGGTGGGATGTGAGCAGTACTTCCTTGTAAATTTATTTGCTCTTTATCCGTTGTCCACCTCGGTTTCTCGTTCCACTACTCTTTTTAGGAGAAGGATTAGTAGGAATCGAGGGTCCCTCGTAAGCAACACCACTTCGAGTAGTGATCGCTTTTCAAATCCTCACCCTTCGGTTTGAATGTATTAACCGGAGAGTACCCCGAATTGAGGCTTGGTTTTGAAAGAATCCACTTAACATATTTTGCAAGTTAGTTTGAAAAACAATTTGTTTTGAATTAAAAAGGAACCCGGGCTATGTTTTATTTTTTTTTTTGTTAAGTCATCATCGTGTTTAAATTTCATTCTTAACTTCTCCTTTCAACAGTTGATTTGATTTTGCATGTTTCTCATCATTTGATCATTAGTCCTCTTGTAACTTGAAAACTCATTTAAAAACTCCTGTTGAACTTGATTATTAGGAACTTGAAAATGTTGGTTTTGAAATCCTTGATTTTGAAAATTTGGAGCATGATTGTTTTGAGCTTGAAAACCTTGATTTCCATGAAAATTATTTCCCCGATTAAAATTATTCCCTTGACCTTGATTTTGATTAAACCTATTTTGACCATTGTTTTGCACCAGAGCAAAACCTGGTGGTGCCATTTGGTTACTAACACAGTTTTGAGGGTTAACTTGATTGTAAGAACCCGTTGCCGCACAAACACTAGATTGATTGTTATCAGTATTAGGACAATGGTACCAAGCATGAGGCCCACTACAAGTAACACAAATTGAACCTCAACCAGCTTTAAAACCCGGAGCGGTAGTTACATAACTTTTTTAGAAACAATTTCAACTAAGGTCGAAAGTTGGTCCGCAAGCTTATCAATTCTTTCATCCGTTTTACTAACACTTTCCCTAGAAGTCGTATTCATCCTAGAAACATTCGATTTATTACGTGAATAACGAACTTTTGATTTGTTTTCAATTATGTTCAAAGCCTCTCTAGTCGTCTTACTTAAAAGATTTCCACCCGCCGCGGCATTTAAGGAGTCTTGATCATTCTCGTTTAAACCATTATAGAAGGTATCAACTTGAGTTAACTCCGTAAATTCGTGGTGAGGACAAGCTCTAAGCATTCCTTAAATCGTTCCCATGCTTCACTAAAAGTCTCCTCGAATTTTTGTGTAAAACGAGAAATTTCATTCTTTAAGTGAGTGGTTTTCGAAGGAGGGAAAAATTGATTCACAAATTTAGTTACGAGATCCTCCCAAGTCAAGATAGAATTAGGTGGTTCTTTCTCGTACCACAATCTTGCGTTCCCCTCAAGCGAATATGGAAACATCATAAGCTTAATAACATCATTCGGCACATCTCTAAATCGTAAAGTCGAGGGTAATTTCATTTTGAAACTATTAACATAAGCATGGGTATTTTCCCTCTCATATCCGTGAAACGGGTTAGCTTGAACTAGTTGTAACAAATTCGTTTTGATTTCAAAATGATCCGCATTAATTTCTGGTAAAACGATAGCTTCTCCATACCCTTCCGTGGGTGACACGAGTAGCTCTTCCATTGTAGCGTTCGCCATTGGTGCAACTTCAACGATAGTACGAAGCTCGGGTTCGACTATGTTTGGAGCACGTCCTCTATTTCGACTCTCCCGTAATGGTAATCGTTTTTGAATTATTTGGAAAAATGGAATTCTAGTGTGCATAGCGACTAAACAAACAAATGAAATGAAAAATAAATGAGAAAGGAAATATTTTTTTGTTAACCAGAATAATTCACAACTCAGGTATCTCCTTAAGTAAAATAAATTTTACAAAAGAGGTGCGCCATTTTACGTAAGTGAACTCAAACGATAAAAAAAAAATTAATCTTTGGTTCGGGAACTTATTGATGGATAATACTTCAGTTGAAAGTATTATTTGTTGGTGTTCTTTTACCAACTTTGTAAAATTTTGTATTTCTTATATTTACGAATTCACAAGAAAAATCAAAAAATCCGGAAGAGCAAATATTTTTGTATTTTTGTATTTATTTAACTTTTACAAATAATAAAAAGAAAAGAAAAATATTTTTTTACTTTTTATATTTTTCATTTTTTTGTATTTTTGATTTTCTCAAAAGCGTAACTTTCGAAGACGAAAGTTTCTTCAAACCACGATCGACAAATGCAAACGAAGGAATCTTAATCACAAATCCCCGACAGCGGCGCCAAAAACTTGATGAGTAGTTTTAATACGCATAATAATATTAAGTAAAGAAAATTCCAAAACTACCCTTGAGGACAAAGGTAGTAGGAAAAATCTTACAAAAATACTATACGTTTAACCGGTAAGTGATTACATGGTCGTTTTCTCAAAGATTTATGAAATTGAGACATCGTTTGTTATTTGGACAATGACTTGAATTGGTTCAAAGATGAATGATTGCTAAAATCCTAATAGTGAACAAATAAAGGCACAATTAAACCTAACTACGAAAAAACGACAACGGGAAATAAAGTAAACACGACAAATAAGCTAGAACACTAAAATTAAACCCTAAACACTTTTCTAAACTTTTTCTAATTCTAATTAACTATTAAAAAGTAAAAAGCTAAGGAAATTCTAAACCGAGAGTAATTTAAGCCAAAAACGAAAAAAAAGATAACGGGGATCGAATCCCGTTCTTTAAAATGTGAATTTTCAAAATATTAACCCTATGGAAGTAAATTTAAACCTAAACCTAGAATATGATAAGAGAAAATTTTATAAAAAAGAAAATTATTTTTTTGATTATTTTTTTATTTTTTATGATTTTTTATGTTTTTAACAAAATTAAATGATTAAAAATACTAAACTTTGAGTTAAAAATCTAAGTAAAATTCTAAAAATATCTTATGATAAGCAGAATGCAGGAAAAATGTAAAAACTTAAAAAGCTAAATAAAATAAGCCGAGAAAAAACTTTTAAGCACTCGAAGTGATTTTCTATAACAAAACGTAAATATGTGGTAAAAGAATAAACTACGCACCTTAGGACGTAAAAGTCCCAAGGGCGCAGTGGTTAGTGTGTTTGTGTGTGGAGTGTTATAAAAAGGGTAGAGGCTAAGTTGAGGTCGGGGGTTCGAGTCTTGCTCACCCCCGACTTCCTTGGTTTCCCCTTTTTTATTTTTTTGCAAAAACCTAAAAAGCAAAGTTGTAAAACAACTTATAATAAGCTATTTTTGTGAAAACAACTTCTCTAAAAGCTAATCAATAAGCCATTAAATGAGCTTAAAATAGACAGAAAGTACTTAACTACTTTTTTACTTTTTACAAAACTTAATAAGCTAAAAACTAAAATAAGCTAAAACAAGGACTGAATAAGCTATTATTAGACTAAAACTGACCTAATAAGCTAAATTTAACTAGAAATAAGCAAGCCATAAGCTAAGGATTTCAAATAAGCACTTATAAGAAAACTGCATACCAAACAGGCCAAATGGCTAGTTTTGAGCTTAATTTTAAGTAAGCTAAAGGATCCTTATGGGTTTCTAACTTATTCTACCTTAAACCTTAACCAAAAAGCTACATTAAACAACTTTTAAAAATCATTTTGAAAATTAAATGCTTATTGAAAAAGCTCCTTGAAAACTGCTTATTTTCTCAGTATGTACTAAGTTTGAAAAAGACAAAATGCCATTTTCAGCTTAAAAAACAGATAGACAAATAAGCTATTTTATAAAAACTAAGTTCAGAAAGATGATCATTAACCTACAAACTACTTGTAAACTAAAAATCAAATCCTAAAAACTAAATTTACCCTTTGAAATCTAAGATTGAAAAAGGCCATTTTTCATTCTAAGCTACTGATGCAGTTTGCACAAAATTGACCCAAATCCATATGAAACTTGTGCAGGTTTAAAGACTTATAATCTACAACTTTAAAACTCTAAAACTAAAGCAATGAGAGCAATGATAACATCTTAAACAGACAAGAGCTTAAAATGCTTATTCTACTGAACTTGATCTAACATAAGCTAATCATTACTCATAAGCATTAATTAAAACAGAATTAAACTATCAAAGCTATTTAATCCTACTTTTATAAACCTTATATGAGTTTTAAAATGAAATCCAGGGACCAAAATGGCTTCAAGCAGTACTAACTCTAGTTAGTATTGCTTGACCCAAACACCCCCTTATTTTCTTAAAAGTCATTTTTAGCTTATAAAATTAAGATTAAATACACAAACTAGTAATACCAGATAGTGACAAAGCAAGAACATGCTTATTGAACAGACCATAACAATAAAATAAGCTAGATTAATAAGCTAACCACTAAGCTAATTTTTTTTGGTTTTTAACTGTTATAAGACAAATAAGGAGCAGACTAAGATCTAAGTTGAAGGACATAATAAGCATCTAACATCTATACTAAGCAACAATAAGCTAGATTAAACAACAATTATCAAGCAATAAGCAGAAAATGAACAGATTAAGCTATTATGCAATATTTAAGCTACAAAAATAAAATGAAGACTTACATAAGCCTCTGCACTAAACAAGGCTTTAATATTTTGCTCTTAGAGGTATCAACAAGCTCCAGCTTGTCCTAAGATAAGCTGGTGGGGTCCTGGAAGCCTATCCCTTATTGGCTTCCCTTCCATATTTAGCTGAGGTATTTTAATTGTGAAGATTTGAGTAATAAAACTCAGTTAAGCTTTTGTGAGCTAACAGAGTAATAACCAGCCTTATAAGTAAGGAATTTAAGAGCTTAATGAGCTTATGTGAACAAAAGACAGCTTAATCAAATAGTTTTGCATTAAGGTAAAACATAAAGTAACAAATGATCAATATTCAAAACAAACTTTTATTAATTGAAACTAGTTACAAGCTGAAATGAAATTACATAAGTAAAGGATGATAAGCTAAAATGATTAGAAAATAAATTACATAACTAATTCTACAAGCTATTCTCTAAAACTACTCCTAGATCCTGGATGCCTCTTGTGAGTGAGTGAGGAGCTCTTTATATAGGCAGAGAGAGAAGCTTCTAGGTCTTGGATACACGCTCCCTTCTGCTTTGATCATCACCCTTCATTCATTGCCAATTATTGGATCCTTCATTTTGGCCGTTAGATCAATTTCCATCATACGGATTGCCAAGCTGGCAATCCAATAAGTTGGGAGCCCTTGTGTTTCTTTTAGCCTTGATTTAGTGCAAAATTCTCATTTGGAGTGTGATTCCTTGAGCCCGCGTGTCATACTCTTGAGTTTTATTGACCAATTAAAGCTTTTTGATGACGTTTCGCTTGCCAGCGTGTAGCATAGTACTCGAATCTTTGTTCCACACTCTTAATTGAATTTTACCCTTTGTTCCACACCAATTAAAGCTTTAAGATGAATAGTAACAACGAAATTTCCCGCGCCCTTTTCCTCTTTTTATAACATTGTTTGACCGGTGGTTTTGGGTGGATAGACCCTGGCTCGTGTATCAGGGAAAAGGGGCCACATTTTTTATTATTTAGGCTCAGGCTTGGGATATAAGGAATTTGTTATAGAGGTTTAATGACCGTTAGTCCCTTAATGGTTAAGGACTAATGGTGTTAGGGTTTTTAGGACTTTTTGTGAATTTGGATTTAACAATAAGGCTTTTTTTTATTTTGAGGGTTTTTGCATTTTGTAAATTGACCATTGTTGACCATGGGTTAACTTTTGATGACCTTTGCTTAAAACTTCCGACTTCTGCGCACTCTATCCGTTCTCGTGTCCGAGTTTGTCCAGTTTTGACCGTTTTCTTGTGATTTTTGCATTATCCGTACCTACACATCACCAAAGGCAAAACACACAAAATACAAGCATAATATGCACAATTTGTACATTTTAAGGCCATTTTTGGTATAAAAAGGATATGTGATTCCTCACATATCAGTCATCTCCACTCCTATAGATCCCATCTCCACCCTTACTACTACCATCACCACCTACCTATACTAGCTCTACCTATGAGCAGGCACCACTGGGCTACAGAGCAGCCATGATTTAGTGGAGAGTTGCATCACCATCTACCTACCATCCATCAGAGATACCATCACCACCCTTGTTGTTACCATCTACTACTCACAAAGATGATATTCTCAAGGCAAATATGCCGCTTTAGAAGAGAGCTCGTTTCACTGCTCCCGCTTCTAGGTTTGAGGTTGGGGAGAGTTCATCAGCAGCTACTGCTAGACAGACTGGACATACCTTAGCTCATAGGGTTGACTATGGATTTGTTGATACTGTGGATGCTAGCATCCGAGATTCTGAGGATAGAGTGATGACCGCCGTAGGGGAGGTCAACAAGAGGGTTACAAATCTTGCTATTACTCAGAGGCAGGATGCTCATGAGCTCTATGTGCATAGTATGGACGCTTTAATAACCAAGCTTTGTTGAGAGCTAAGGTCTCATTACTGACGAAAGAGAAGAGATGCTTTCGTTCGATGGCGTTTATGAGCGAGAGGCTGTTAAGGCCCGTCGGGCATGGGCTCAGTTTGAGAGCAAGAGCCAGGCCATGGAGTCCCAGATTAGTGCATTGTATAGGGATGTCAGTGTACTACAGAGACAGAGGATCACTAATGGTGACTGACTGACGAGTCACATCCAACACGAGCACGACAGGTTTAGAGAGCTGATACGCACTAGAGAGACAGGACCCCATGATGGACCAGTTGATGCTCGTAGTAGCTGTTAGTATTGTACCATTTTTTAGTGATGTGTCGTTGTGCGTAGGTCTTTTATGATTACCAAGTTTTAAATTTATATTTAGCCGACAAACCTAAAGACAACACTCTAATGGGCAGTGTACCCGGTCAAGATGTAGCTTCGCGATAAGTAGGTTGTCGAACACTAAGAGCGAACGTTAACCTAATATTCTATCAGTATTTTAATCTATCTAGATTAGTCTAATTACTGGTTAAACCTATGCTATACATATTTACTAGTGGTAAAAGGGGGATTTTCAGCCTGAGAGACTGGCACAGGTTTAGTGGTGACAAATATCAAAGATAGAAGAGCGGTACAAGCCAAATGATAGTAAACTGTATTAACCATATTAAATTCGATTAAATGTTGATTTGTTTGTTTTAGTGCAATGGCTGCTTATCTCGAGGCGACATATCTGACAAGGAAACAAAACACCTTTTCGGGGGGTCTTGGTTGATCGAAATACATAAGATGAATCATTGTGTTTTCTAGTGAGAGAAAGTAGAGAGAGGGTGAGATGACCCAAAAAAGGAAATATTTAGATTATAAAGAGAAAGTGAAAAATACAGTGAGAACCTCTACCACCCCCTCATGGAGAGCATGAGGGTTATTTATACTAAAAGGAAAAAAGCAAACTATTTTTTGACCTAGTTTGACATAAATAACCCCTGCATGACAGCAGTGGCCAAGACAATCCAAATTCACGTGTAAGATGCCATCTTTACAAAAAAATGAGGCTAACAATCTCCCTCTAAGATGGTGTCACACGTAAATTGGTTTTACAATGTTGCTCTATACAATGCAAAATAAAGAACAATAATAAGAAATGAATCCATTATTCCTTGAGAATATCTAGACGACTACTTGAATACCTCCAGCTTTTTTTCTTCATCTCATAGACGAAAACATACTGCTAGAACATCTACAGCTCCCTCCAAAGAGACACCCCTGAGATTGATAAGAATTATAATACACCGTTTCTTGAGGGATGGATGATATCAACAACATGTCCTCACTTAGGAAGCGTTCCAGTCTTGTTTAATTTAGCCCAAAGTACACATTTTAATCCTTATTTCCAAAGTTAAAACCGTAGCACCAAAATCAATTAAGACCCGGAAAAGCACTTTTCTCCTTCCAGGAAAGTACAGATATCAATTGCTACACCAAAATCAATTAAGTCCCAAGTGTACGCAATTTATCCCTCTATGTAGTCTAAACGATAACATCAAAGTCAACTATGTCTCGGATGTACCCATTTAAATTGTTTCACCAAAGTCAACTAAGTCCCGAGTGAAAGCAATTTATCCCGCTATGTAGTAGAAATTGTAACATCAAAACGGTAACATAAAAAATCAACTAAGTATCAGATGTACACATTTCTCCCTCCAAGATGATGACTACCTAAGGAATCATCCTACACGGTCGTACATCATATGCCAACTGGAACTGCTTACTTATCTTCATAGCCCGTGATTGCATAAGCAATACTTTGTGAGAAGATGTCGGAACTCTCTTTATAAATCTCTCTTGATCAACCCGATTTAAATCCCCTTATCTATTCTGTAGGCTAATACTGATGACTATTGGTTGAAGCATAATCCTTCACTTGTGACTTAATCTTGTACTATCCGTGTGACGAAGGAACGGTGCAGAGGCAAATCTCTGAGTACCATATACTCACCCAAAAGTATACAAAAAATACATCACCACTTAAAAATCTCCTCAACGACGTGATACACTGAGTACTATAATGTAACTCCTTAAAGTGATAGCTACTTTGTGGGTATAGGTAGAAAGAATCACAAAAGCAACTAGATATCTAAGTCTTCGCCACTAACACAAGTCATCTTCGTTGTGGAGAAAGAAAGAACTGAAGATGAAATAAGTACACTTCCCGTGAAAGTCTACTTCAATCCCAAATAAGTAACATTGTACAAAACCCCGTGATCATTAAAATTCAATACTAGCCGTTAAGAATGAAGGTGAATTTTGATAAGGATCGTTTTTAGTGTAATGTATTATGTTTGTTGTGTTGTTGTGTTGTTGTTCGTGATTTTTGTTGTGTTGTGATCGTTTACGGATATTGGCTCAAAAGAAATATACCATAATAACTGCCATCCAAGTAATAAACCCGGTCTTTTATACTTTATCTAACAATAGAATGTTTAATACCCGGCGTAATCCGATAACACGAGCAATATTAAACATTTATTGTTATCATTCAATACCAATCCAAATCATTTTAGCCCATAAAATTCATCCATAACCACAACGTTCAGCCTAATCATGAAACGCAACCCAAGATTTTGTGATAAGGCCCCATACACACGGCCTATTCCAATAAAACTATAAAACCCGGCCCACTAGTGTATTTATAAGGACCTAATATTTAGGGAAATTTCAACCCTAATTTCACTCATAGTATTATAACCCTAATCTTTCTTCCATCGCCTCCTATCAACTCCTCTAAATCATTTCAATCAAAGATCCAAAAAAAATCTCCCATCTCTTCTCATATGAAACCCATAACAAAACTTTAAACACCACCCTCACACAAATCAATCCATTATCAAAAATAAAGTTACCACTTTTTGATAATACAAATCTCAAACAATCCAGCACCCCTTTGCTTTTCGCTTGATAATCGAATACCCTTTATCATTTCTTTAAAGCACACGCAAGAATGGTCTTCAAGATCTTAAAATAGAGATCTCGGGTATGTTGTTGAGATTCTTTAATTTTTAGTTTTGTGAGTCTATTGAAACAAATAATGAATATAACATGGTTGTTATCATTCATTTTTTAATTTCGTAAATGAAAAAGGTTGTATAACCTACAAGGATCGATGATGATATTATGTTTAGTCTAAAAAATTTATGATAAATAAACACAAATTAAAGATTAATTGATTCATTGAATGTTTCTGTTTTGAGTCATGATAGAGAGGAGATATTGTGACGATGGGTTTAAGAGTTGAATTAGTAGATTTGGATTTGTTGGATATTGATTGTGACGAAGTAGTTGTATAAATATTGTATGTTGTTGATGTTGGTTTGGTTAATGATCCGAGTCTGTTTTCTTTCTTTGCTTATTCCTTTTTCATTGACCTTGGACTTATGACTCAATGAGTTTGACCCGGTTCAACTCTATAAATACCGAGTTGACTCGGTTTGGGTTTAGGCATGGTAGATTGGTTCTCATTGAGTTGTTCGGTTGTCAAAGCATTTTGAGTTATTCGGTTGACAAATCTTTTTGAGTTGTTCGGTTGATAAATCTTTTTGAGTTGTTTGGTTGATGAAGCTTTTTGAGTTGTTCGGTTGATAAATCTTTTTGAGTTGTTCGGTTGATAAATCTTTTGAGTGTCGGCTTATAATGATGAAGCCTTTTGAGTTGTTCGGTTTATAAATAAAACAAGTTGTTCGGTTACCACAAGTCTCCAAATCGTACTCTCGTCCTTGTCTTCTTGTCTTCTTTAGAAACCACAAAAAACAACCAGTGTCCTTGTTTTCTAAAATCGTGGATCTATGTTTGTTGCTTTTTTAAACCGTGTGGAACCAAAAACAAATAAGCTTAAAAATAAGCTTGTTGTTTAACAGAAATAAGCCTCGAAAAGATAAGCAAAAGAGAAGAAAAAAATAAGCCACAAAACCACCAGTATTAGCTTGGCCACAAAGTATTTGACACATAGGCTACCAGTGATGTGTAGCAAGAAAGCTATAAGCTTTTGTGTATGAAATAGGCTTAACCAAAAGAACAAAAAGAATGTTTGACTAAAAGAACAACTACTGTATCTTATTTTGTTTGAAACCAATATCATATAAGCCCAATATCAATCGCTGCAAACAGTTTTGAAGCCCACAAAAAACTAACTTTTGTAGAAATAAGTTATGAAAGAAGACCCGGAGAAAATAAGTTGAATGAAAATAAGCGGAATCAATAAGCTTAAAATACCACAACGAAAACACAAACACAACACACACGAATAAATACATCCCCCGTTAGCTCTGATACCAATTGACAAGGAAACAAAACACCTTTTCAGGGGGTCTTGGTTGATCAAAATACATAAGATGAATCATTATATTTTCTAGTGATAGAAAGTAGAGAGAGGGTGAGATGAACACAAAAAGGAAATATTAGATTAGAAAGAGAAAGTGAAAATCAAGTGAACTTCTACACCACCACCATGGGAGAATTCCCAGAGGGGTATTTAATACTAAAAGAAAAAGTAAACTAATAGCCTAGATTATATAAATGACTCCCTCGTGACATGCATGTCCAAGACTAGTCCCAATTTCACATGTAAGATGCCAGCTTCACTAAAAAGTAAGGCTAACAATATCATTCTTAAGCCTTATGTGGGACTTCATCCTAAGACCTAGATACGAACAATCTTGTCACGATTAACGTAACCACATAAAGCATCCTTTAGTCTAATTATAATTTATCTTAGGGAATTAAAGCAGTGGTGATCATGTAAATACCCTAGTCCATTGAGACTTTACCCACTTATTTCTTGATGGTGTTTTATATACCGGTAGTTCACCACCTAAATCATTACCAATTAATTAAGAACATTACTCGTTGAAACATAAACGGGTCACCTGCCGTCCAACTAAGCTTCTTAATCAAAAAGTAAACACAGGAAGTTATTGTGATCCTATTGGTACCATATATAAGAAACCACAACATGGAGAGCCGATCCAGTACTAGATTACGTGTTAAGTCTCACTAGACCTAGTTGAATGATAGTTCGCATGTACAAGCACATAGACAAGTATGAGGTGATAAACATAATTAAACAACAACGATAAATTAAGCAAACGGATTAAAACAAACAAAACATTATAATCTTCATTAAAATGGCTAATACCCGAGGGTATTAGTCCACAATCAATGTAATTATACAAACGTGATCAAACAATGAAATTGAATGATTAAGAGAGTAAAAATTACACGATGTCTTCTATGGACTTATGGTTGGTGCTTGACCTTGGCTGCTCTTCTTTTCTTCTGAAAATCGACCCTTTTAGGTATCCGGAATAGAGAATGTGATATTGCACCCTGAAACTCGTATTTGAGTTTCCTATTTATAGTGTCTGAAAATGACTGGATACGCCGTATAGAATGAGGTCTATACGGCGTATATGGGTAATTTCTTTGGAGTGCGTGTATGTTTAAATCAATTATGATTAGTTCCCATCAATGAAATTAACTCCAGATCTTTGACTGACGACCAGCTGGATACGGCATATGGATGAAGAGTGATACGCCAGATTGGGAATTAAACGTACACGTATTCTTGTGATGAGTTGGCGCTGATACGCCGTATCTTCCTTATAGGATATGGCGTATATAGTCAGAAATAAGCATTCTTCAAATGTCATCGTTTTAGCTCCAGAATTTGTGCCTTTTAGCTTTGTCTTCACAAGATGCTCCATAATTACTGCAGTTATAAACTTTAAATAATTAAGTACTAATATCTTGCAATAATCATATAAAAGTGGGTAAAATACTTATGATAAATGATGGTAAAATGTGACGTTATTTGATGTCATCAAATATCCCCCCACTTAAATCCTACTTGTCCTCAATTAGACTTTAGAAAAGTTTTTGAAAATGTATCCCAACCGAAGTTAAGGATTTTTTCGTTAAGTATTTTTTGTTCTAATCACCTGTACAAAACCAAGCACCTCACGAAATATGGAAATGAAAACACTCAGATCAGTCAACTAATCTAGGGTGCAACATTTAAGGGGTACGCTCATTTACTCAGTCGTGATTAGTTTCATATCATATGCTTGGCAAGGATACACATCTCTGCCACTAGAGCATAGGAGTAACAAGTCAAGAGGTAAATTGGGGTTAAAGGCTTAGGTTAATTAATCAAGCAATCTTTCACCAAAAGTACCACACCAACGAGGCAGCTGAATCATACATACATGGCCGTAACGATGGAATAGACATTAAATAATTCGATCACATCCCTGTTCGTGTTTAACTACGGTTAGGATGAAGAATAATATAGGGTATGGAGCTTCTAACTTTCACCAAAAGTCATAAACCAACAAGACAGCTGAGTCACGCATACATGGCCGTAACGACAGAATAAACATGCATGGCTCGTACACATTCTCATTCGCGTAAAACTCAAGTTAGTCATTAGGAAAGGGAAGTAAATGGTTGTTAAATAAAATTTACAAAACAAATAGATTAAAGCCAATAAATAAGGTATGATAGCTAGAAACTTTCCTGGCCGTTCCATGATAAAGACTCGAACATATAAACAAATGCCTCGATCATAGAAATGAAAAAGACAACCTAAGTTGGCGTTCCCATAACGGTCAACTTCCCTTACATCCCGAACTTTACATACTTTACAAGGTAAGTGGTAATATCGGCCACTTTTTACAAAACTATACATCGTTGATTTTTTGAACGTATCAATGAATAATAGATCATTCTAAATAATTTCATCGGTATAATCTCAATGAGCCGACTAGATAACTTTCATTTCTTTTTTACCGCTTTTTCTATTTTTTTCAACAATACATCATAAATCTCGGTGTAAATTCACCGTCTTTACCATCATCATTTGCCCGGAATTTTTCCTTTTTACACTTTTTCTTCGAACATAACACATAATCGCGAAAGTAGTAAAAATACACCAGCTACAAATATTCCCATTGCATTGTGCAATTTTCTCGACCATTACAGAGATAGAAATTTTTCACTTTGACGCAGGAACTACAAAACTTTACACGAAAGCAACTAGCAACATTGATTAAAATAGGCTTTAATCTACATGGTAGGCTAAGGTGTAAGGGTGAAACGAAACAATTTTTAATGGTGTGGAAAAAGAAAGGAATGGCTCAGCAGGTTATTCTAGGGGTATCTTACTCTAAAAGTGAGAGTAAGCAAAGGGTTACACGGGGGTTAACTAACCAATGTAGTTAGTTAATAAAACGACATGTAGGCTTTTTGGTTTAATCCTAGAAATTCACCAGTTAACATGTTACTCCATCTAAATCCATAGTACACATCATTGAGGTCTCGAGTGATATACTAGGCCAAGTTCTAAAGTCAACTACATCACCGGCACACTCATATTTTTATGGAATTTTAGTAATCAATTGGAAACGGATAGGCTTAATTCTCACAAATAGACATTAAGGGTTATAGTGCGCGAGGTAATGTAACTAGTGATTTTTCACAAAAAGTTTGCTAAAAAAATTAAATTTGGTCCATTTTAAAGCATTTTTAAGTGTGTAGCATTTTATTTGTGAAAAATAAGGACAAGTACATTCTAGTTCTCCATCCCCCCACTTACATTATACAACGTCCTCGTTATATAGTAAAAACAGTTAAATATATGGGAAATAGAATTAGAACGAGGAAACTTACCTGATAGTATGCTCCGGATAGTTCTCCATTTTGAGTTTTTGAGCATAAGGTGT
>BQNB010083878.1:26550-28914 GCA_026074375.1 Tanacetum coccineum | reverse complement strand
TATCCCTGTATCATTAACTAAAAAGATTTTTGGAAATATGAAAAGAAGTTTTCAAGGGATACATAGACCATTGTTGCCTGCTATGCTAACCATTGATGCAGGTCAACCTCAACCAAGTGCTGCTCCAACACCAACTCACCATGTACCAACTCCCTCATCATCTCATGTACAAATAACTCCAACACAACCACCTCCTTCACTAACTCAACCTGTACAACCACCTCCCACAATAAATCAATCTTCATCAACACCTCCTCAACCATCAAGTGTACAACCAACACTTACAACTCCTCCAATTCAACCTGTAGAAACAACATCATCCCCACCAATGTTTACTATTCCTGACACCCAACCAACTCCTCCACCATCTCCTCAAGTTCCATCACCTTCATATCATGATACAGAAGGTCCATCATTTGAACCTTCTTATCACTTGTCTCCACCTCCTTCACATGAGCCTGAAAATCAAGCATTTAGATCTAGTGAAGAATATGAGCAACTCAGAAATCTGATGGATATTGTACCTAGGTTGCAATCAAGAGTAGAATCCCTGGAAAAGGAGCTAAGTGAAACTAAGCAGACTCTTGGAACAGCAATCTTGCAGTTGACAGAGAAAGTCAAAAAGCTAGAAAACAAGTTGAGGAAGAAGAGGAAAAGTAAAGAAGCTAAGGATGCAGAGGGTCAGGATCAAGAAGTTCATTTTGAAACAGATCAAGGAGATACATTTGTTACTCCTGAAAAGAGCAAGGGTTCAGGGGAGGCTCAAGAAGAACAAATAAGTCCTTCCACCTTAGAGGCTGCACAAATCTTAACAAATGTAGCTTCAGAAGGGTTTAAGGGATCACAAGCACCTCTTGGTAGCAAGATTTACAAAAGGAAACCAAAGTCTACAAAAACTCCTACCAAAATTCTTCATTTTGAAGAACCTGATTCAGCTCAAGTTAATACTGCTCAAGTTAATACTGCTGAACTTAATCCTGATAGTACACCTTCAGCTCAAGTTAATACTGGTGAAGTTAATGCTGCTGAGGTTAATACTGGTGAGGCAGAAAGGGTTCAAAGGAGAAAAGGAAAGGAGCCAATGACTGAAGAGGACCTTCAAGCTGAAGTTCAAGCATCAAAGACATCAAAAGAGCTTCAAGAGTTAGCAGATTTAGAGGAAGCTCAAAGACTGCAAGCTAAAATGGATGCTGAAACACAAAGACAAATTGATCTTGATGCACTTCTGGCTAGAAGATTGGTAGAACAAGAGGAAGAAGCTGCACAAGAAGCACTTGCAACTGAATTTGATTACATTCAAGCAAGATTAAATGCAGATCAGATTCTTGCAGAAAAGCTTCAACAAGAAGAAAGGGAGCAATATTCTATTGAGGATAGAGAATTTTTTTATTTTTGATGCCCAAGGAAGTTTTCTTGCAGAACAAAGAAGTGCTGCTATCAGAACAGCCACCACCATATCTAGCTTAGAAATCAGGATGAATTACTTATCTGAAACATGTTGCAATAAGAAGCCATGCTGAGTTAAAGTCAAAGTCCTTTTGAGGAGATTATTGTCTCTTTTGAGGATATAAGACACAAGATCAGACATTTGTTGGTATTGGATCTGAAGAAGATGAAAAAGCAGTTAAGAAGTTGAATGAAAAAGCTGCTGATAAAGAGGAAGAAAAGAAGGATGAATATGTTCATGAGGAAGTTCAAGAGGAAGAAGGAGCAAAGAAAAGGAAGTTAGGCACAAGGAGGAAGTTAAAAGCAAAAAGAAGAAAGCATGCCTCTGGTCTTACAAGAGAAGATGATGACTTGAAGATATGCTTACATATAGCTACTGATGAAAGATAAGTGGATTGATGCTGAGATTCTGATCATCTAATATCTATATTGAATGGCAGTCATTTTTCCTACGACTAAAACTAATATGATCAAACCAAACCTGATGAAGATATTTATATGAATAATCCTTGCGGTAACAAGGGAGTATGGACATCAGAGTTCTTTTCGCACCTGGTGGGTGGTCCTTATCAATTTTGGACAGGGAAGACTTGAAAGTTCTCTATGACTAGTCATGGAAGAATATAAGACAAGCTTCCTGAGGCTTGACAAGAGCTTTGGGGAAGAGCTATTGATTATGTTCAATCTAAAGGTGATACTGCAGTACTTTTGGGTTCAAAGGTAAGTTGGAAACTTATCAGTTGGTAATTACAAAGTTCCTCAGGGGTACATATCTATTTCATGACAAGTAATTGGACTTGTCATTTCATATGTTTGTAGAAACAGATACCTCTGGCCAGGAGTGCTTTCCAAATGTTAGAGTTTGAAAGTTTAGTAACTAAAGAAGAAAGCTCTATGGCTTTAGAGAAGGATCAAGTT
>BQNB010083878.1:6550-21550 GCA_026074375.1 Tanacetum coccineum | reverse complement strand
TCTAATAAATCTTGTAACTTCAAAACAATTCTTCGGTTTTGAGAAAGAAGATCCTCATGCTCATATTCGATATTTTGACAAGATTACTTCTACGTTGAAGTACAAAGATGTGCCCGAGACATCGATTAAGCTTAAGCTTTTTCCATTTTCTTCGAGGGTCCAAAACCCGGATTTGGCTAGACAAAGGATCCTTCTCGTTCTATTCTCAATTGGGAAAGATCTTGGTCCATTAGTTTTATTAATCATTTCTTTCCTCCCTAAAAAACAACAAATCTTCGGAATGAAATTTCAAATTTTCAACAAAAGTTTGAGGAAACGTTTAGTGAGGCATGGGACCGTTTCAAGGATCTTCTTCGTACATGCCCACATCACGGTTTTACCGAATTGCATCAACTCGATACCTTCTACAATGGTTATTTTTAAAACCACATCCGATAAGATTCTTTGATTTTATGCCGCCTGGTGGACAATCTCTTGTTGGAAAGAAGTGCACAAGATGTGTTGAAAATTATTGAAAATAAATCAAAAGTTCGTAATTCAAGAAACAAACCGATTGTTTCTCAAGTGAAAGAAAGTAATGTTGATTCTTCAAAGATAGCCAGTGTCGTAGCCAGTGTCGTGACTAGTGTCATGACCGCGATGTTTAAACAACATCAAGTAACCTTAGCTCTAGCTTTCGTAAAAGTTGTTGAGGAATCTTGTGTTACTTGTGGCGGTGCTCATTCTGATCGACAGTGTCCTGCCACTGATGGCAACACTTTTTCGGGCTATCAAGACAATATTCAAGGATATGTTTCAGTAGCCGCAGTGAACTACAATCAGGGAAATACCAGTTATCGTTCCCAGAGTGTAGCTAATCAGTTTTGACCACCCGGTTTTGCTCAACCGAATGTGCAAAATTAAGGGTTTAACCTGAACCAAGGAAATAATTTCAATCAAGGTAACCAGAATTATCAAGCTCCACCTCAAGTTGGACCTTCAAATGATCTCTCGAGCTACATGAAGACAAATGACGTTAATATGAAAATAATGCAAAATCAAATAACCAATATAAGGACAGAATTAAAGAAAGAGATGGATAATACGTTGACTAGACAAAACAATGCGTTCAAGAATAAGTTAAAGAATGAGTTAACGAATGATATTAAGAACGTGACGAGTAGTTTTTTTCAAATGAATACCGCTTCTTCTTCGGGCTCAGGTTCACTTCCTAGCAACACCGTTGCTAACCCGAGAGGTGACTTGAAAGCAATAGCACCCGAATCAGTAGTTTTATAATTGACCTCCAATTCCACCTCCCTTTCTTCCTCTTCCCAATGGTGGTGAACGGGAACCCAAAGTGACAAAGGATATGATTTGCTACCGGAGAGACCGAAAAACATCCAACCTCCGGTAGTCCAAATTCAAGCTTCATTGATGAGCCCGTTGTTGCTCCTAAGCCTAAATCGTCTATACCTTATCCTTCGAGAGCCAACAAACAAAAGCTCCGTGAAAAAATGATAATCTAGCTTCGAATTTTGTTGAAATCTTTCAGGAATTACATTTTGAGCTCAGTTTCGCGAATGCTTTCTACATATGCCAAAATTTGCTTCAATGTTTAAAAGTCTCCTTAATAACAAAGAAAAATTGTTTGACTTATCCAAAACATCGATGAATGAGAATTGTTGTAGCGGGGTTTATCCTAAAAAGTTGCCCCCGAAAAACTAGGAGACCCTCCGACAAGTTCCATATTCCATGTATTTACAGGAGGGAGTTGATTGCTCAGCATAGGCCGATCTTGTGTGAAGACATCAAATTGATGCTCTTTCCATATAGAAGATGCTCTCACTCCTCCACGTAACTTTCTACGAATCTATTGATCTGAAAACTTGCAGGGACCGGTTCAACTACTAGTCCATCCGGGTATTGCGAAGATGTTTTTGTTTAAAGTAGGAAAGTTCCATTTTCGCCGACTTCGTAGTCGTTGATTATGTTTTGATCCTCGGGTTCCCTTAATTCTCTTCAGGAGACCTTTTTGAGGACCGACACGTACTTTGATTGATGTTTATGGTGAATAATTAAATCGGTTAATCGAATCGATGTCATCGACGTTTAAAGTTGGTCAAACTTCGAGATACTCCTACAATAATGCTAAATCGGTTAATCGAATCGATGTCATCGATGTTTCATGTGAGGAGTATGCTCAAGAAGTGCTCGGTTTTTTGGATAGTTCTAAAAGTGGCAATTCCACCCCGTCTTTAGATCCTATCCTTTCTACTTCTTTACCCTCTTCTCACTCCTTTGAAGGAGTGACTTTAATTTTGGTAGAAATAGAAATCAAAGATTGTATTACAAAATGTTTCTCATTCCATCGAGTATTTTTGATGCGACCTTTGATCCGGAAGGAGACTTTCTTTACTCGAGAAAGTTATTAATTTATGTCACGTCATATCCTCTCCCTCGAATAATCTTAATTTTGAGGAAGTTAAAACGATTAAATCTTCCATTGATGATCCTCCCGAGCTTGAGCTCAAGGATTTACCGTCTCATCTTGAATATGCATTTTTAGAAGGAACCGATAAATTACCCATCATAATTTCTAAGGAATTAAAAGATGAAGAAAAGAACGCTCTTTTAAAATATCTTAAGTCACACAAAAGGCCATCGCATGGAAAATTTCTGACATTAAGGGTATCGACCCTAGTTTTTGTACTCATAAGATCTTAATGGAAGACGATTTCAAACCAGCGATTCAACATCAAAGAAGGGTAAATCCGAAAATTCATGAGGTTATCAAAAAGGAAGTTATCAAACTCCTTGATGCCAGATTGATTTACCCTATATTCGATTAGTACGTACGTGGGTGAGCCGTTCATTGTGTGCTAAAAAGGGTGGTATGACGTAGTTGAAAATGAGTTAATTGAGTTGATTCCTACAAGATAGTTACCACGCTGGCGCTCGTCGCTCGCGCGCGCGCATAGATTACGTATGCTTAATGATGCAACTCGTAAAGATCATTTCCCCATTTCCTTTTATGGACAAATTGCTAAATTACGATTAGCGGGAAAGAATAAATATTATTGCTTTTCAGATTGGGATTTTCGGATATTTTTCAAACTATTGACCCACAAGACCATGAGAAGACCCCTTCACTTGCCCTTTATGGGAGTTTGACTACCGGTCATATGCCTTTGGTTTTGTGAATGCCTGGGCACGTTCCAAAGGTGCATGAGGCCATTTTCCACTACATGATCGAGGAAACATGGGGTCTTCCATGGACGTGGTTTTCTTGTCTTTGGGGATTCTTTCTCGTCATGCCCTCTCCCATTTAGACAAAATGCTAAACGATTGGAAGAAGACACTTCTTTAGGTTCTATATTGGGCGAAATGCCATTTTATAGTAAAAGAAGGCTATTGTTATAGGACATAGAATTTCAAGCAGTCGGGATTGAGGTCGAAAATGCATAAAGTTGTTGTTATAGCTTAAACTCACATCTTCCGACTTCCGTGTAATGGTGTCGATTTTTTTTAGGGAACTGACGGTGTTCTATTCGTTGATTTATCCAAGATTTTTTCTTAAAATCGCAGGCCGATATGACCCATCTTCTTGAAAAAAGAAATCCCGTTCGTGTTTTTTCAAAAGAATGTATAGAAGGTTTTTATTTTACTTAAGATAAAGTTAACCGATTAGCCCTATTTTAGTTTCCCCCGGATTGAGGACACTTCATTCCATTGAAATTATATGTGACGCTAGTGATTATGCGGTAGGTAGCAGTCTTGGGCAATGAAAGGACCATACATATTTATCAGCACTATACACTATGCAAGTAAAGACCATGACAGATACTCAATGGTCATGTCACGAACTACGGATAAAATGAATTTTTCGGTTGTGTGTGTCTTGCTTTCGAGAAATTACGGCCTTACTTAGTCTTTTCAAAACCATATGTATACGAACAATTAGGCTCTAAAGTTTCTTTTGCTAAGCAAGATGCGAAGCCAGATTGCTCCGGTGGATTCTCCTACTCTAAGAATTCGATGTCATTATTCGTGATAAAAAATGAGTGGAGAATCTCGCGGCCGAACATTTGTCTAGATTAGTGAGCCATCATCAAGGTGATCTCGGAAAAAGAAATTAATGAAAACATTTCCTCTAGAGAACACTGGTTTGATTTCTTTTCATGATGATTCTAAGTTCCAATGGTTTGCCGACATTGCAAATTACCATGCGGGGAATTTTATTGTTAAAGGGATGTCGTCCTAACAAAAGAAAAAAATTCTTTAACGGGTGTTATGCTTATTTTTGTCTTGGTAGAACCCTACTTGTTTTGGATTTTGTTGCGGATCAATGATTAGACGATTTGTGTTTAAGGCCAAGTAACCGTTAATATCCTTACGGCTGGCCATTAATGGGACCCAACGGGGACACATGGGTGCCAACTACACGCTAAGAATTCTTTGATTTAGATTTATATTGGTCGATATTTACCGAGATTTGGGCCAAAATGACTTGCGTCAACCACGGTTCTGTGCGCTTGTTGATTTCCGTTCTAATAGATCTTTCTAGCCTATTAAGGGTGGTAGCCAATCTGGATAGATCCAACTAAACTAAAAGAGAAAACACTGACTATGAAACAATTAAGTTTGCGGGAAACTAACTTATATTGCTAAAGAAGAACATGAATAAAACAAACTTTGATTACTTATTATTCTGCTAGTGTTACAGATTACTAAATATGTATTGGTGAAAACTTGTATATGGGGGGGGGGGAAAAACAATACTTGTTTATTACTATGCTGTTGGGTTCCTTTATACACAAGGAAAACCCTATTAGCTTACCATAACGTTGTGATGAGATAATGCAAATCTATTCCTATAATAAACCTATGATATCTCTTATAGTACTAAATAGCAGTAATATAATTATACTAAAGCACTAACTATACTGGCTAGTACTTTAACAATGTACTGGCAGTACTAACAATGTATAACTAACAGTACTAACTACTTAGTCTATTTTCTTGAATCTATAACATTCTTCATCAGCAACACTAAGTAGAACTAGCAGTAGTAACTTGTATAAGTAGCAGCACTAAGTTGTAGGAACTTCTAAAACCCAACAATCCTCCCCTAAACATGATGTTCACTAGTTAACCTTAATGTTTCTTTTGTTTGAGCTTCTTGAACATAGAGAGGACGTATCCAAACCTCTGTACTCAATAAATCTGCTTTTCTGAAAATCTTGTAATTATTTTTTCATCTTTAGCAGTCTTTGGATTCCAGTCTTTGTCAACCATCTCACTATCTCAGCACACAGAGCTACACAACAAACCAACTATATTGGCTTTGGAGTTTTTGGCAAATCTACCAGCCATATTCGGATTTGATATTTTTTACCGGTAGCCGTGTCCTATGGAATAGCCCATGCTTTATTGCAATAACATGTGATTGTTAACCATATAGTTTTGAGTGTTAACTATCAATATATCAACGGATTTGAGTTTGTCTTTACAAGTGCACCATTCCTTGGGTCTAGCTTCTCTAATCTGTGAAGCTTGGTGAGTAGAGGAACATATAGTTTTTTAAGCTAACTTTTAGCTATTATCGGATTTAAGAATTCTTTACCATTTGTCGTTCTGCCACTTGGAATTAGCAATTCTTTGTGTCGGTTAGATATGGTGAATTGTTTACCATTTGTTGTGTGAATGAATCAAACTAACTGAATTTTCTCCTTTCCCTTGTAGAGTTCCAATTTATCAAAACCACTATCCATAGATCAGGCTATGATTAACTTTCCATAGAACCAATCTGTGTTTGTTTTATTCAGCTTATATCTACATATGCTAGCAGTACAATAATTTTTTTATATAATTGCATTTGTGATTATTAGTAGCAGTTTTTTTACCTCTTTTAATAATGTGCGCACCATCCTTGGGTGTTTGTGGGCTATCAGTAGTGTACGGCTAAAATTCTACATAGCAGCAGAAACTTAATAATGGCGCTTTAAAAAATATCTAGGCAGTATTTATAATTCTAGCAGCACTAAGTTAAACTGGCAGGCATTATCCATAGTGATGCACAATACATTGAAAAATGGCAGTTTTAACTTTCCAAAATGTTGCTAGCAGTAGAAACCCAAAATATATTCCCAGATGTATTAACTACTATGAATTAACCTAGCAGTATTAAACTGGCTATAAGGCTTAACTTTCTTTATTGCAGGGATATTCTTAAAGGAGAGGGTGATTGTGTATTACTGTAGGTTTGTATTTTTGTGCTTTGTGGGAACTAACTTTTTGTAGGAAACAGCAAATAAAAGTGTTAGATGGACTGAAAAGATAGTTGTGTCCGTTCATATTTTTTTGCTGCTGTATGTTTTGAGATAGTCTAGAAAAAAACTAGGGTTTTTCACTATCTCTAACAGAAGTTCAAGAAAACTCTCTATAAGGGGTAAGATAGCGGGTTTTATTATTTTTATCACATCAGGTTAAAGAGTAGTATACATATGGTATTGTGTGTTTGAAAGTCACAGCAGGTTGTTGTGTACCTATCTGATTGGATTTGCAAAAAGTGAACATGGGATTGGCTGCATGGTTATAATATTGATGGCGTAATCAGCAAGGGCAACATTTGAAAGTTTATGTCAATGATGCTGATATGTGTTAATACTGCTAGTAACTGATAAGTGTAGAATACACATATCCATTTATGCTTAAAATAGCCCAATTAAACCCAAAACAGACCAAAAAAATAGGCCAAAAAATATGCTTTGTATTTGCGTTTTGTGTGTGTGGTATGGATTTAAGTCAGGAAATCACAAGGGAAAACAGTTAAAAAACGGGCATAGCACGGGGACACGGATTCAGAGAGAGTACACAAAAGCGGAAGCAAAGCCAGAAAGTCTGCCTTGTTCAAATTAGTCTTTCTAATGGTCAAAAAAAGTCAACAAAGCCCATCTTCCTTTTATAACATCCACAAGGGCTAGTTTTGCTATTTTCGAAAGTTATTTATAACTAGAGAGAGAGGAAAGAAAGAGAAGGACCACTTGTGCAAACTCCCCAAACTCCAACAGTTTTAACTGTCGAAATAAGGGCGCCAAAGGTGTTACTATTCACCTTTCTTCCCCGTTTCACCATCCAGGGTAAATCAAAGGGGTTTTCCAAATTAAAGGGTGCTTAGGTCAATTCATGAGCTCTCTAACACAAATGAAGGGACAAATCAGTCTTTATCAAAGGATTACTTAACCTCTCCCAATCAAAGGCCACATTAACAATGGTAAAAGCACAAATTTATGTGGGTTTTTGTGCTAAAACACTCACAAAAGAAGCACAAACGTCACATCAATAGAATGACACGTTGGCAATCTTCAGGTGTCCACAGCTTGATCAACGGCCACAATTGATGCTTGAATGATTGAAGAAATGATTGGCCAAGATTGAAAGATTGGAGAGCAGGGCTAGAGATCCTAGAAGCTTCTTTCAGCGCCTATAAAAAGACCTCTCCTCTCACACACGGAATCCATCTATATATATCTAGTTTTTTTAGTAAATTTTAGTCTAGCTTAAATTCATATTTTTCTTAAATGTAATTTTCCTTTTTCAAGTAATGTAATCAGTTTCTTTAATTAATGAAATTCAGTCTTTAGTGTTTTAAATCTCATTTTCTAAGCTCTCATTTAAAGTCATAAGCTCTCTTAATAAGCCCTATTGTCTCAATAAGCTAATAAGCTCGTTTAAAGCTCTTTCAGTCTATAAGCTGAAATAGAGCTATTTGAATTCAGTATTAATCTTACTTAAACCTTAAATCAGTTCAATCTTACATGGATCTTATTAGATTTGAGCTTTTGGAAGGGGATCTTAACTTGGAAGAGATCCCAAGGACTTATACCCTAGCTTATTAATAAGCTAGGGAGCTTGTAGCTGCCTTTATTGGTTCCTTTTGTTTAGCTAAAGGATCAAGTAAGTTTCTCTTTTCACTCTTCTTTAATTTCAGTTTAAATTACTTAGTTATAGTTTATATGCTTAATATTGCTTATTTGCTTATTCTCTTTGCTTATTAGTGTTTAAATATCTCTTCTAGTGCTTATTAGTTATATGTTCTAGTCTGTTTTTGCTTAAATAGTTATAGATCATTAGTAACTAATTTCTGTCATAAAAACTCATAAAATCCAAAAAAAAAATATTAGCTTAATTAGTTAAGATCTTAGAATTTTACTTATTCAGTTGTTTAATCATGATTGCTAAGTTTGTTTTAAGCTAGTTTTCATCTGGTATTTAGTACTTATTCATTAGATTTCTCTTAAAAAGCTTTTCTCAACTCTGTCATAATGACAAAGGGGTGTTTGGTTTAGTGCACTCTTGATTTACACTAGCAGTACTAACCTCAGTTAGTACTGCTGAACCTTTACACTACCAGTACTAACCATAAGTTAGTACTGTTAGCTTATCAAATTCAGTAGGATTAAGTTTAGCTTTAGCTTATCTTGAAATTAGTTTTAACATTCATTATCTAGCTTATTTCCTTAGTTTAATTTAGCTGTCAAAAGTCATAAAAACCTAAAAATTCCAAAAATAATAGGAATTTAAGTAGAGTCTAAATTTGTTAATTCAGCTTTTAAGTCTAGATTTTATAGTTTATTTAGATTAATAATAAGTAGTTTGGTAAGTCCTTAAAGTTTTAGAGCCTAGTTTAGCTTATTAAGTTTTCTAGCTTATTTGGATTGTGTGTTTCTTTGCTTATTTCCTGAGTTTGCTTATTTCATGATCAATTTCAGTAGCATAAAAGTAGTTTAAGCTTAAATTTCTTTGCATTCTTAGATTAAGCACATCATAAGCTCATTAGAACTTCTTTCCTTTTTCATTTTGAGCTAGTTTTGAGTTTTTAATAGCTTATTTTCTAAAACCAAGGGTTAAGCCCTACTTTCTGAGGACAGCTTAAAAATAAGCTCTTATTGAGTTTATTTGCGAATTTCAGCCCAAGTAGCCTTTATTAATTTTGTTCCCACTAGCTTCCTTTACAACTTTGCTTCTTTGAGTTTTTCATAATAAGCACTTTTTAATTTCAACTTATTTTTAAGCTTTAAAGGAACCATTAGTGTAGTCGGGGTTAGACCTCAGGGTAAGTTTTGTAATTTTCTCATTTTCTTTGTTTCGTAGTTAATCCTTGCCCATTAAAGTGTTTTCCTCGTCAGTCCTTTTCCTTTTTGCACCATTAGTCCTTAGTTAAGTTTTTTTAATTAAGTTTATTAATTTTAATTAGTATTTAGGTTTAAGTTTTAATTAGTTTAATTAAACTTTTATAAAAAGATAAAAATTAGGGCTTTTATTTTTAAAATTTCGGCAAATTTTTTTATTTAGTGAAATTTTTAGTTTACATTTTTGGGATTTAAAATTTGTTTATTTGCTTAATTGTCATTAATTGTTGCTTCTTAATTTCGTAGTATAGCTTATCCAAAATATCTTTGCTTCATTCAAATCAGAATCCGAACTAGAACGTGGTTTCAATTTCACTAGTCGTTGGGGAAACGACCCGGGTGATCATACTTACATTTTGAGTATGTCGAGCACACAATTTTGAAAGATTTCATTGATGAAGATTGTCATTTGAAAAGCTGTTTTCAAAAATTGTGCTCAAACAACACTTTATTAGGCCAATTCAGTGTCTAATGATCTTTCACATGGATTTGAATACAAAATATCCTAAGTGTTAGATAACCTTAAACATTTCAAGATCACTGAGTGAACAGTCACTCAATGAGTTACCTTTAACTGTTCAACCAGAGTCTACAAGAAAGACTCAACCATTCAAGGAAACGGTTCTTAGTGAATAAAGTCCCTAAGCCAAAAAAGAAGGTGATGGGTTTAGTGAGTTATGGCAATAGACTCACTGAACCGTATACGATCTCCAACAACTAGGTGCCTGAAGAATAGGCGGGATAGTTTGGATGGATAAGTTCAAGTACTTATCCACCTAAAGTTAAACGATCCTGAATAGGGAATGAAGACAAGGTCAATGTCAGCATTGGCCTTAGAAAGTGTGTTTGTCCCTTTTCTTAGATTAGAATTGTAATAGAGACAAACCTGTACATTATTTACTGGCCAATTAACCTTAGGACACGCACTTATCATCCATGTGGGTATGACCCTACCTAAGTAGTATAAACAGACATGCCTTGTAAATAGATTAGGTTAAATTTGTACATTCAAAGTTGTATCTTTTACAAACACCTACTCCTCCAAATCAACCAAGTCCCTGAACTAGTTCAGTAGGTTAGCGTAGTTGTCAACTTAGCATAATACTTTAAGTTATGCTAAGTTGTTAGTGAGGAGATCACACACATACACACACATTGTCATTCAATCCTCATTGTTGTTCAGCAAACAATGGGGTATAGTTCTTAATAAATTTATAAGATTTAAACATTGAAAATTAGTTTTGTGTTCTTTACTTGTTTACATTTATATTTGTCAAAAATGTTTTTCATTACATTACTAAAAGCCATGAGTTAGTTTATCTTAACTTTATAGTTTTTGGTAACTAACTCAAGGGGAACAACAAGTGGTATCAGAGCAGAAGGTTTATAAAACTTTTTACTAAATCTACTCAAAGTTTAAAACCTAGATCCTAAATTGCCGCTATAAGTAATGTACCCCAGCTAGTTGACTAGAAAGGAGGCAGCTACTCTGTTGTTGCTCCTCGACTAGAGCTTGGAAAATTTAACAAATGGAAAAAGCGTATGCTTTGCTATTTGACAGGAATGGGAACCTACTACATTTAATGTATTAAGAATGGTCATTTCAAATCGAAAACGGCTAAAGGTGCCAATAAACTTGAGTCCCAATAGATCCCTGATGAGAGGAGGGTGGTCAAGCAAGACCAACGCCTTAAATGCATCATTATATCATGTCTACCAGATGATATAATACAGTCAGTCATTAGCTGTGAGACAACTAAATCTACATGGACTGAGTTGGTTCACAACTTTAAGGGTCCTTATGATACCAAGGAAAACAGGATCATGGATCTGAAACTTGAGTATCAAACTTTCAGAGCTAAACCCTTTGAGAGTCTCTCACAAACCTACACTCAATACAAGACCCTGCTTAATAAGCTTACCAATGATGGTGTGGCACTGTCTAAACATAAAATCAATGTGGGTTCCGTGAACAGTCTCCTTGAGAACTGGCTTAGCTTCTCTCAGGGACTAAGAAATGCCAATTACACTCAAACCCTTGTCCTTGCTGACATCTATGGGAGGTTTGTATTTGAAGACAACGTAATCTCTAGGAGATACCCTAAGACCAAGAAGGCCCTGATTACTGCACCCTCAGACTCTCCTATATTAACCGCCTTCTTTTCTAACAATATTGTGCAGGATTTCTAAGAAAATTCTGATGATGAGGCGGATGAGAGATCCAATGAGGAGTACCTTAGAGACCTAGAGTTAGAGTTTCATGAGAGGGCTTTTTTGGAAAATTTAAAACGTTTTATCAAGAGGAAAAACAATTTTTCTAGTCAAAAAGCAAATGAAGACACTGAATGTTACAAATGTGGCAAAAAAGGTCATTTTGCAAGAGATTGGTTTTCTAAAACGTCTGAACCCTCTTATAAATATTCAGTGTCAAACTCCTCTGTAATGTCAAAAGGTTTTCAACCCAAGTTTACGCCAAAACTCATTCAGTCTTCACAACACGCTCAGAGTAGTGAAAGTTAACCAAAGTTTCATAAGGACTACAAGGCTGAATAAAAGAAGATAAGCAAAACTTGCACTCCTTGAGGCTAGTGCCTCTACTTCTTAGTCTCCAAAGCCCTTTCAATCAAAGAACAAATGCCTAGTTACTGAAATGTTTGATTGGGATAAGAAAGAAGTATCTGATTATGAGGAGATGACACAAGTCAAGGTACTAATGGCTCTAGCTGATGATGAACTCTTTGTAAGGAAGAATCATACTCGTAATGGTGAATGGATCGATATTACCATGTAAAAGGTAAATATTCTTCTCTCTATAGATGAGGACTCTGATTGACAGACTTACCTCAAATATATAAACATTGACCTCAAGTATGTTGAAGAGCAAAGATTAAACTTGTTATCAAAATATAAAAAAATTGTTTTTGAATTAAATAAGTGTAGAGATGATCTACTTGCCTTAAAACAAGCGAAGCTTGAGGCTGACACTTTTCAAAATCAAAACACTGAACTTACAAAGTTAAATCATGCTCTTCAAGATCAACTGAAAGAAGGAAGAAAGGTCAATGAAAAGTGGCTAAATAACTCAAACAAAGTAAGTCAATGCATCAGTGAGCAAATCCCAAACCAAAAGAAGAAATTCTTGGTGCTTAATAACTCACTAAATCATCATCCAAAAATGATGTTAAAGAAAACCCTTTCATACCTGCCTCCCTGGATTATGACCATGAAATGGTCCTAAAATCTAAAGACTAGGTTAAGAGACACAACCCTGACAGCAAACTTCCTAACTTTAACACTGGAAGAATTATAGTCCCTGAAAGTCAAGCTATAAATGAGTGTCTAAAACTCACTAAGGCATCCACTGATCCTGAGTCTTTTAAAGAGTCAGGATCAGAACCCCAAACTCCTATACCTCCACTAAAGAATCTTCAGGGAGCTTCTCCAAGATCAAAGGTAATGGCATTGACTTACCAAGATCACTCTCCAAGGGAGAGACCTGGTTTGGGTATCATGACACATACAAAGTCCGAAACACAAGAATCTTCAAGTAAGATTGTTTTAGGAATTGTCAATGTTTATGATACTGAACCAGTCACTTCTTCAGTTCCTACTGAAGTCAAAATCAATGATCAAGAATCTAAGATTGATGAACGGACTAAACTGGTTTAAATGTTAATGGATGACAAGATTAACTCCACTCAGAAGATTCAGTAATCTAAATATGTTAATCCATAGTCTAAATCATCTAAGTCAGTCAACTCATCCAAACTAAGTCGAGATTCTAAACTAAATGGCAAGAACACTTAGTAATCCAAACCAGTCAGGCCAAAACCTCTTTAGAAACCTAAGCTTAATTGTGAACTGTGTCACTATACAAATCATTCAATTGATGACTGCTATAGAATTCATTATTGCATGAAATGAAAAAGTGAGGATCATAGGACCTTAGATCATGACATGTATGTTGCATAACTGAAAATTAGTAAACACTACAAGGCACAACCTTATCAGTATGCTTCACGTTCTAAACAGATCCTGAAAGCTAAGGCAAAGCCTTACCCACCATGCACTCACTGTGGCTTCAATGATCATTTTCCCGATGATTATGAAAATTACCCTTAGTGTGAAATATGAGAAAGTTATGATCATTTTACCGCAGGACACGATCGTGTCACTCAGGTCAGAGGAGGAGTACTAGCTGAGTCCTCTCAGTCCAGTGGGTCCTCTATTAGTGTGAGCTGCAATACTTGTGGAAGCAATGTGCACTCAACCAATGACCATAGTGACTTTGAGCATTTTAATGGAGGTGAGAAAATTCAGACTACTAAAGCCAGAGAGCCCATAAAGAGGTGGGTTTACAAGAGAAACTAACCAAGTTAATTATTTGTGTAGAGACACATCAGGAAGCCCATTTGGTTCCTGGACAGTGGATGCTCAAGGAGTATGATTGGTGTCAAGAGTTATCAGCACAAATATGTAGAGCAACCAGGTCTTAAGGTAGTGTTTGGTGATAACTCATCTTGTATTACTGAGGGATATGGTTCAATAAATTGTGGTGGTATAGTTTTCTCTAAAGTAGCTTTTGTAAATGGTCTTAAATACAATCTAATTAGCATCAGTCAACTCTTTGATGATAAATATATTGTTCATTTTAATGATAAGAAATGAACAATCTTTAATGCTAACAAAGAATTTGTGTTGATATCCCCTAGAATAAATGATGTTTATGTTCTTGACATGTCATCATTGACCAAATGGAGCCTGCTTCTTTGCCAAAGCCTCAGAAAGTGTAATCTGGCTATGGCCCAAAAGGCTATCACATCTTAATTTCAAGAACATTAATAAACTTGCTAAACAAAACAAAGTTCTTGGCCTTCCTTCACTTGTTTATTCAAAGGATATGCTCGGCATGTGAAAAAGGAAAGCATAAGAGAGCTTCTTTTAAAACTAAACAAAATTTCTTAATCAAGAAATACCTGCATCTTCTTCATATGGATCTATTTGGACCAATCAGTCCAATGTCCATAAATTATGAGAAATATACCCTAATCATTGTTGATGAGTACTCAAGGTACACATAGGTTCACTTTCTCAAGAAGAAGAGTCAGGCAGCTAAAATGATAATGTCTTTTATCAGGATGGTTGAAAACCAAAATAATGTAAAAGTCAAACAAATCAGAACTGATAATAAGACTGAGTTTAGAAATTCTAAACTTGAGATTTTTTGTGATAAGAAAGAAATTTCTCATAACTTCTCTTCTCCCTATACACCTGAACAAAATGGTGTAGCTGAAAGGAAGAATAGAACTCTCATTGAGGCTGCTAGAACAATGTTGAATGGCTTAGTACTCTCTAAGCATTTATGGACTGAAGTGTGACAACCATGGCTTGAGCAGGCTAGTCAAACTGTTAGTGTTGACTTAGGTGCCTGTTGCAATGTATGATTTGTGTGTGTTTATATATGTTTATGTGGGGTTGGAAATCAATCTATTGAGTGTGATTATCTTAATGAGATTGGATTGATGGTGAGATTGGTTGAGTTCATTTCGTTCACTTTTGAGTGACAAGGAAATGATTTATGAGATTTGAGCGTTTTCATGTTGAATGTGTAAGTATTTTTTTTACGTATACGTATTTTTGTGTTAGTAATTTAAGATCGGTTTAGATTTTAGGTGGTAAGTTAAGAAAATGTAAAATTTCTATTTTAGGAAAGTTATGTTGAAAATGAAAAGTTAAAAAGTTATTTTAAAAGTCTAGTGAATTTCATTTATGCAAAAAGGTATAGTCAAATTTGACAAGGTTTTTATAAAAATTTAAGGAAATACAA
>BQNB010083877.1:0-28914 GCA_026074375.1 Tanacetum coccineum | reverse complement strand
CAGATAATTAAAGGGGATACTCCATCAAGAGACGAGGGAACGCACCCTAGACTCGAGGTACGGTATTTTACCTTAACATTTTACATGCCACTAAAAAACTAATGGTTTAATGCATAAACCACCCAATAATGTATGATGATGATGAACTATTATGTGTACGGTCATTTTTAGAGACAAACAAAAAGGTAACACGTACACACTTGTAAAAGTTAAAAAATTCGTCATAAAAGCACATTGGATCACGAGCCTCATAAATAAATAATGAATGGAATCTAAGTGATGAATAGCATCCGTTGATTTTAAGCAAACGTGATCTTAGCCGTTAAAATTCTATGATGAGTCAAGATTGAAACGACAACGTTCTGGAAACGTACAAGCTAGAAGGTTCCGTTTTAATGAATTGTGTGATGTGTCTTGTCGGGAAGTAATTATTTGATGCTTCGCTGTTCCTGTTAAATATTGCTTTTGAAAAAGATGTATATCGGTCATCGAAAAAATACCCTCATCTTTCATTTCACCGTCACATTAATATTTACATCCTTTCGTTATCTTTCACAATTCACCCACTTTCATTACCGGTCAATTAAATACTCACATTATACAAATATACTTCATAAAATATCTTACACACATTGACAAACCAGTTAAATAATAAAAAGTTTCACAATGCTCCAAAATTAACAGGCTCACCTTCATGACTCAAATTAGTTCCTTGTAACGTGTGAGGTTGGTTGTGTTCAGTGGGAGTCATGTGTGAGGATAGCCTCATCGTTGGAATCGTGACTATGTCACACCATGGATAAAACCAACCTAAGGTTGGGCGGAGTAAGGGCAAAGTCACCATTCCCACTCATCATTCGCCATTCGTTTTTTATTCCGGAGGAAGTAACTCGCACGCGAGTTGTATGGTGAAAGGTGAACCACTCACCACAAGTGAGTGGTAATTTTCGGGCCCCATTTTTTTTATCCGTTACATTATAAAAAAAACATTTTTTTAAAAAAAAACCTCATTTTTTACCTATAAATACCCACTACTTCATTCATTTTTATACACAACTATTTCTATTTATTTATACACACTTCTCACATTCTACATTTAATCAAAATGAATTCGTATACGTTTATGGGCCTAGATGATGTAGAAGAATAAGAAGAAATTAGTAGCCGCAAGAAGTCTTTTATTAAACGAGATTGCGTATAATAAGACGAGACGACAAGCTACTCAAGTGTTGAGAAACAGCATAACCAGAGATCGTGCTGGAGCTCATGAGCGTCTAGTCGTCGCCTATTTTACTGACAACTCGATGTACAATGAAAAATGTTCCGGCGCGTTCCAAAATGGCTCGGTCACATTTAACCATATAGTGAATGCAGTAATACTAACTTGCATACTATGCAAATGTAATCCTGATTGTGTGTCCTGACACGGGCCACTCTTCACTCGCTTCGAGATTACAACTGTGTCACCCCTATTGCAATTCGACAATTGGCATACGCGTTATGTAGCTTTCTAGATGAAAATACATGCAAATTAAGTGAAAGATCGTCGCGTATGTCTTTGATTATTTTTGTCAAGCTGTTTCTGGATATAGGCCAAACAAAAAAAAAATTTTTTTTTTTATTTTATGGTCTGCGTTTTTGAGGAAAAACCTACGGTTCACTGATGTTTGAAAAACTTTATCGGTATCACGAAGAAAAGCACGGGTTTCCGGGGATGTTAGAAAGTCTTGATTGTACGGATTGGGAGTGGTTCGGTTGTCCGTACGCCTTTAAAGGCCAGTACGTTAGACGTGATCATGGTTCGAATCCTTTCATTTTTGCTTGAAAGCGTGTGCGTGCATTGACTGAGGATATGGCATGCTTTCTTTGGTGTTGTTGGGTCGAACAACGACATCAACGTTTTGTATCAATCCCCTATATTTAACGATCTCAAAAGCGGACGAGCACCTGAGATTCCTTTTGTGGCTAACGGCGTAAATTACCCATCTGGATACTATCTTGTTGACGGGATATATCCTGAATTGGCGCCACTCGTTAAGACGATTCCAGAACCAGCTGATGATGACCACAAGCGAATTTTGTATAAGCAAAAGCAGGAATCGGCAAGGAAAGATGTGGAACGAGCGTTTGGTGTTCTTAAGAAGAAATGGGCAATACTAGCCAATCCCACACGAGCGCTAAGAAAAGATAGGATTGTTAGTATGATGTACACATGCATCATATTACATAATATGATTCGAAAATACAAAAATTATGCGATATCTCCCAGATGGTTCACCCCGGTCGCGAAAGCACATCCGCCGCCCCGGCCACCACCCGACCCTCACAGCTCAACCCCTCCCCAGCAGACAAGTGCAACGAGTTATGAGGTGGATCAAATCATCACAAGCGCATCAAAACCTTCGACATGATTTGATCGAACACTCACTTCTCACTGCTTAGTTTTAGCTTTGTTTGTTTCGTACTTTGTTATGTATTTTTATTTTCGTATTGTACCTTTTTATGTAATGTTTTTAATGTATGAATGAAAGTAAATTAAATAAAAAAATGATGTTGTAACGTGAGTTTGGTATGAAAGGTGAGTGTTAAAACGGTTGAATGGTGAGTGGTAAAGTTGGAGAGAGAAAGCGGACGTTGCGCTGAGGTGGATGGTGAGTTTACCATCCATCCAGCCTAAGGGAACTTTAATTTTTGATTGAGACACTTCAAATTATAAACATAGTAAGCATCCTTTGACACATATACAACTGTTCATAACATAAGTTGAAGTGTGTCAATCATTATTTGAAGTGTGCAAATCACCTTCCATTAGTAAGAGTGCAACTTCGAGTAGTCATCGAATGACTATTGAATCACCATTATTAATGTATCACATTAGCAAACACTTAATAACATCATAGTAACTAAAATATTTTTTTCTAAATATAATTATTATTGGTGGATATGGGTTTCACAAGAACACCATAAAAAATACTCCACTTACTTATTAAACGAAAAATGTGGTTTCACCAGCAATTGGGTGAAAGGCGTGTTAATGGCACTGGGAGGGTGCAAAACGTCAGCGTCGTTGGACCAAAATAACGCCAATGACGCCTTGCACTGTGCACTCTATGTTTGATGTTAAGAGGACTTGGTACGGGTGTTATACGACTACAACACTAATCTATGGCGACATATATCATATCGGGGTCGGCGTTATTAGATCGGGCGTCGTGGCCACCCCGCTTGTTATCGGTATTTTCCTTGTTTTTTTGGTTTGAGCTTGATTTTGTGTTTAAGTTTGATTTATATTTGTTTTCATGTATGTGTTTCTAGTTTTACGTTTGTGTTTTTTGTTTTTTTTTCTTCTGGGGTTGCTCAAATGGCCCAGGTTGAAGACCACCAAAAGTTTTTTTTGGTTTTTTTTCACTTTAAACATAAATGATATTGATATTTATGTAATTAGTCTACTATGGTTATTTTTTACACATGTACTCTTTAGACACTGTTAGTTTTTTTATTCAAATTTTTTTAAATGAGAAAAACGTAATACAGAGCATGTGGATCTTAGTATAATTTTAGTGATGGGGGTGCTGTTTTGGGGCTGAGTTAAAAGGTTAGACGTGAACGTGACAACATTTTTTTGCTATAGCACGAGCCTATGACTCGGCATTCCACCTTATGCACTAAAATGGGTTGATAATTTGTTGTTTACACCAAAAGTTATTTAAACGCTTTTATTAAACAAATGCATGTTCTTAACTATTATTGTTTGTCGTTAAAACAAATTGTTACTGCTATTTTTTAAAAATATACTTAAAAACACAATTAGCAACTATCCGATAACAAAAAACACAAGGTTTAGAAGATTCACAATGGATAGTGCTTACTCTTGTAGCGTGTTATTTAATGTGGAAATATTCAAGCGCCTAAACCCTTTATGAAAATTGTCCATGCATCTCAAGGGTTGCAGCGGTTATACTGCAATTACAACTCCACAACCCTATTAATGCATCCGTAATAGAAATCGGAAGTCTAAATGTGAGTAGCAAAACATATAGTATGATAACGAGCAAGACGAGCTCGGAGAACACGACATGGAAAGTGGTACTGGAAGATTGCAATCAGATGGTGAAAATGATATGCTTAACTTAAACTCTTATGTCTCTTGTCACTATGTTTTTGTCATAACCAAATGTAGAGTTACTTACTCATGTATTTTAAGAGCATTTTTGGTGGTATTTTTTAGATGAAAATTTGTAATTTGGTGTTGTTTTTGTAAAAGAAATTGGTTTCCCACTAAATATTCGATGAAATGTCTAAGTGAAAATGGTAGTATCAGTTTTGGTTTGTATTGTGTGTAATTGCTGAAGTATTTTTAGGGAAAGAGTACAATTATTGTAAGGTTTTGTTTTCCATGCTAGGGCTTGAACAACAAATGAGCTAGCGGGGAAGCTAACTGAGACTGTTGCAACAACAGAAGCTTATAGAGTGGATGAACAACGGAAAACTGAGAAGTTAAAGCAGTTTCTTACAGTTTGAAGGTTCGTCTATATTTCTTTTTGTGTTTCAATGTAGGTTTAATTTTGTGATTATTATTAATGTTGTGTATATACCAATCTGTAACACCCCCAAAATGGGTCACAGCGGAATTATGTTCGGGAGCATTACTTTATAATACAACAACACAAGATATGAGAGAACGACCTCTAAATGAGTCGTTTGAAAAGTAATCTCGTTGATTTTCTTAAAATATGAATTGTTATAACATTTGTCCCAAAGTATGCATAAAAAATGCAAGACTGAAATAATACAACGAGATTTGTTTATAGAAATCTATGAATGTAATCGTGTAAAGTTTGGACTCCAATGCACACCAGATAAACCAAGCATCTAATTCACCTGAGAAATACATACTTAAAAGTGTCAACATAAAGTTGGTGAGTTCATAGATTTATGTAAGTATAAATGTAAACCACAAAACTGTATATATGATGTGAATTTTAGTGTTAGGATAGATTTTGAGGTGAATTTGACTATAATAAGTGTTTGGTCAGATTTGTATAAAAGATAATATAGAAAGAACCCACTACTTTAATCTATAAAGGAAAGGAATCCACCAAGATTAAAGGGAAAGGGAACACTCCAAACCACCAAGATCAAAGATCTCTAAAGGAAAGAAGATTTAAGTAAATAGGGGTTGAACTTCATTCATTTTCCTTCTCTTCTTTTCTTTTAGCTCTATCTATTATATAGAGATATACAAAGTTCAAACCCTTAACATAAGTTTAGTAAAAACTGGAAATAAAAGTAATTGGCCTCTTAGTACAAAATTAGCAGCCAATAAGAAAATCAGATGTGCAACAATTTTGGGACCACTTTTTTGCATCTTTTATCTTTTTTTTGCATTTTGAGAATTCCATAGAGACTTGCTTGGTTATACCTTTGACTATATTTCTTTTTGATTCAATAACACACTAAAACTAGATAAACATCACACACATTATGCATGTGCATGATCAGCTTATGGTGCATCCTTTCAAGTATGGTGCATCCTAGGCTGAAATTAGGATCACCAAATACTCCTTCAAAATGTGACATGGCAGGTAAGACAACCATAGCTTCATTTGAGTCCATAAGTGATTTGTGAGGTTCATTAGGCAACACACTAACCTCGGATACACCCACATCATCCTCCCCTTCTAAATTGGGACTTGACCTCAAGTACTCAATGTAATCATCTTCTAAGTAAGGCATTAGATCTCCAATATTAAATGTACTAGAAACGGAGACATCTCCTGGGAGTTCCACTTTGTAAGCACTATCACCAAAACGTTCCAACACTTTGAAAGTACCATCGGCTTTTGGCATTAGCTTGTTCTTTCTTTTGGAGGGAAATCTCTCTTTCCTTAAATGAATCCACACTAGATCACCCAGAGAAAAAGTGGGCTGCTTGCAGTTCTTGTTTGCCTTAGCCTTGTACATTTCGTTCGCTTTTTCAATTCTGGCCTTCATGTAGCCTTTTGATCTCTTTGGCCTTAGTTTCAGCTTCAATGCTTGCTTTAGGCTCAATTGAAAGAGGAATAAGATCAATTAGAGTTAGAGGGTTAACACCATAACATATTTCAAACCTGGAAAATTTTTTCCCGTGGTCGTAATTAGGAGCCCGGTTGAAAGCAAATTCAGCATGAGAAAGCTTGAGATCCCAATCTTTCATAGTCTTCTTAACCAAAGTTCTTAGTAGCATTATAATCGTCCTATTATTCACTTATGTTTGTCCATCAGTTTGTGGATGATGGGAAGTGCTGAATAGGATCCTAGTGCCCAAGAGCTTCCATAATGTCTTCCAAAAGTAGCTCAAGAATTTAGCATCTCTATCTGAAATAATGGTTTTATGGATCCCATGAAGACAAACTATCTCTTTGAAAAATAGGGCTGCTACAATAGATGCATCACTTGTTTGGTGCATGGTATGAAATGTGCTATCTTTGAGAAACGATCAACGACTACCACGATAGAATCCTTACCCCTTTGAGTTCTTGGTAATGCTACAATGAAATCGATACTTAATTCTTCCCAAGGCTGATTTAGTGTAGGAAGAGGAGTTTATAAACCTTTATGGAATGTAGACTTAGCTTGATGGTACGTTGAACAACGAGTAATAAGAGCTTGAACATCTTTTATCATACAAGGCCAATAAAAGTGTTCATTCATAATCACTAGTGTCTTAGTATTGCCAAAGTGACCCGCCAATCCACCACCGTAAGCTTCTCTTATCAACAAGTCTCAAATTGATCCTTTAGGAATGCACAATCTGCCATTTTTAAAGAGGAATCCGTCTTGAACAACATAAGGGCCTTTAGACAGATTTGGAGATGAACATAAAAGTGGATCAAAATCTAGATCAGATTCATATAATTCTTTGATAAAAGAGAACCCAAGGACCCTAGCTTCCAAGATTGATAACATAGAGTGCCTTCTAAAAAGAGCGTCTGCCACCACATTTGAAGAAATTCTACCCACTTGGCATATCTTGGGTTGAGTTCATGCTGGCCATTAATGTATTTTAGAGCTCCGTGATCAGAAAATAGAACAAACGACCTTGGTTTAAGGTAATGAGGTCAATGATCGATTGCTCGCACCATGGCATAAAACTCCTTGTCATACGTGCTATAGTTGAGCTTGGATCCATTGAGTTTCTCACTAAAATACGCTACTAGCCGCTTTTCTTGAACAAGGACAGCCCCAATGCCAACACCACTTGCATCACATTCAAGCTCAAAAAGCATATCAAAGTTAGGTAAAGCAAGTATAGGTGCTGAACTTAGCTTATCCTTCAAGTATTCAAAGGCTTCTTGGGCTGATTTATGCCACTCAAAAGTTCCCTTTTTAAGACAATCAGTGATAGGAGAAACAATTGTAGAGAAATTTTTTATAAATCTTCTATAGAAAGAAGCTAAGCCATGAAAACTTCTTACCTCTGTGATAGAAGATGGAGTAGGCCAAGATTTTATTGCTTCCACCTTTGATGGATCCATAGAGATTCCTTCCTTGGAAACTACATAACCAAGAAACACCACACTAGGCACCATGAAATCGCATTTTTCCAGCTTGCCATAAAGTTTGTGTTTCCTCAATAAATCAAACACACTTCTCAAATGACCTAAGTGTTCTTCCTCAGATTTAGAGTAAACAAGAATGTCATCAAAGTAAACTACTACGAACTTCCCAATTAAAGGTCTCAAGACTTCATTCATCAACCTCATGAAAGTACTTGGAGCATTAGACAAACCAAATGGCATTACAAGCCATTCAAACAAACCACCCTTGATTTGAAGGCTGTTTTCCATTCATCCCCCTCTCATTCTGATTTGATGGTACCCACTACGAAGATCAATCTTGGAAAACACACAAGAACCATATAATTCGTCTAACATATCATCCAATCTAGGTATGGGATACCTATACTTGATGGTGATGTTGTTAATGGCTCTACTATCAACACACATACGCATAGAACCATCTTTTTTGGTACTAAAAGGGCTGGAACAGAACATGGACTCATACTAGCCCTCACATACCCTTGAGCAACCAACTCGTCTACTTGTTTTTGTAACTCTTTAGCCTCATGAGGGGAGCATCTATAGGCTGCCTTGTTGGGCAGAATTGACCCTGGAACAAGGTCAATTTGGTGCTCGATTCCTCTAATAGGTGGTAAACTAGGTGGGAGCTCTTTTAGGAACACATCAGCAAATTCACTTAGTAAAGGTTTTACTAAGCTAGGCACATTATAACCCTTTTTTTCCTCATCTTTTTCACACATCAGCAAAGCAAGGACATAAGTACCACTTTCTAGTTCTTTTACAACTTCCTTTTGACTCATAAACAAACCCTTATCACTCTTAGTATTCATTTCAACTTTAGATATTTCATTCGGCTTTAGTGACGTAAGTGTGATTTTCTTGCCATTAATAAATAGTGAATAAGTATTCAAGTGTCCATTATGATACACATGCTTATCAAATAACCAAGGTCTACCGAGCAGCAAATGACAAGCATCCATAGGAACAACATCACAAGTAATCTCATCATGATAAACCGTACCCATTGAAAAAGGAACAATTACTTGTCGAGTAACTTTTACCTCATTTCCTTGGCTAAGCCATTGGAGCTTGTATGGATGTGGATGTTTCATTGTAGAGAGCCCAAGCTTCTCTACCATGTAAGTCGAGGCTGCATTTGCGCAACTTCCTCCATCTATTATCAAGCTACACACTTTGCCTTTGATGGTGCATCTTGAATGGAAGATGTTCTCCCTTTGAGTCTTGTCTTTAGGAGCCTCTACCGTGTGCATAGCTCTCCTAACCACCAACATGTCACCAAAATCAGCTCCAACCATCTCCTCTTCATTAGATTCATCAAAAACAGGTTGTTCGTCTTCGGTTTCAATTTCCCCTTGCAAGTCTTCAATCTCCTTCAATGTGAGAGCCCTTTGGTTAGGACATTGAGCTTGGAAATGACCAAAACCATGACACTTGAAACATTTCTTCCCCTTAGGATCCTTAGACCCTTCTCCAATCTTTCTTTCCCTTTCAAAGACTTAGAAGCAGATTCAAACTCATTTGAAGTGTAGTTTCTGGCTGGAAAAGTAGGCCTTGAAACGGGCTTGTAAGGAACCCTTTTCTTAGCTTGTTTATCCATTGTTATCGCCATCTTGCAAGCATCTTCAAACATCCATAGGGGCTGAAACTCAAGTTTTTCAGCAATAGTAGGATTCAAACCCCAAATAAACCTTGCAATTGTATATTCTTCAGCTTCCCTTACATTAGTACGAATCTTAAGTTGTTCAAACTCCCATATGTAATCTACAACCTCTTTTGTTCCCTGTTTTAGGCTGCTCATTTGAATGTAAAGTTCCTGCTTATAAGAATGAGGAACAAACCTTTTTTTCATACATTCTTTAAGCTTAGACCACGTCTTGATCCTTTTCTTTCCATCAAGTCTCCTTTCATGCTCAACATTCTCAAACCACAAGGAAGCATACTTCTTAAGCTTAACCACAACCAGCTTTAGTGCCTTTTTCTCATCATAGCCTTTAACCATAATGATTTTGTCCATGGTTTGAACCCACTCAAGAAATTCATCACGGTTTAAGGAACCTTTGAAATTTGGTCGATCAACTTTGATGTCTCTTGAATCATCTCTGCGCTTCCTATTACGTCGCCTTCTTTGTGAAGAAGCATCAGATTCACTTGAGGATTTGTTGGTCTCACTAGATTCCTCACTTAGATCTCTATTTCCACCATTTCCTCTATTTCTCCCTGATCTTGCCTCCAACGCTTGAAGAACCCTATCAATCTGTTCTTGGAGGACTTTAATTTGCCTATCTCGACATATGTTTTGAGCTTCTTCAACAGTATGATTTCTGGGTATAGCCATTTTAAGGGAATAGGTGTTTGGTAAGTGTAAATTGAGAGAAAATTAAATAAAAAGGGAAGAAACAAACAGATCTGGCTCCTGATACCAAAATCTGATGTGAATTTTAGTGTTAGGATAGATTTTGAGGTGAATTTGACTATAATAAGTGTTTGGACAGATTTGTATAAAAGATAATATAGAAAGAACCCACTACTTTAATCTATAAAGGAAAGGAATCCACCAAGATTAAAGGGAAAAGGGAACACTCTAAACCACCAAGATCAAAGATCTCTAAAGGAAAGAAGATTTAAGTAAATAGGGGCTGAACTTCATTCATTTTCCTTCTCTTCTTTTCATTTAGCTCTCTCTATTATATAGAGATATACAAAGTTCAAACCCTTAACATAAGTTTAGTAAAAACTGGAAATGAAAGAAATTGGCCTCTTAGTATAAAATTAGCAGCCAATAAGAAACAATCAGATGTGCAGCAATTTTTGGACTACTTTTCTGCATCTTTTGTCTTCTTTTGTGCATTTTGAGAATTCCATAGAGACTTGCTTGGTTGGACCTTTGACTATATTTCTTTTTTATTCAACAACACACTAAAACTAGATAAACATCACACACATTATGCATGTGCATGATCAGCTTACTGAAAGCAAATAAAGATAGTAAGGCCCTGGGCCAACCTTTCAAGTATGGTGCATCCTAGGCTAAATTAGGATCACCAAATACTCCTTCAAAATGTGACATGGCAGGCAAGACAACCATAGCTTCATTTGAGTCCATATGTGATTTCTGAGGTTCATTAGGCAACACACTAACCTCGGATACACTTGCATTATATATAAATTTACTATGTTGCAAGTCCCGCCCATACAAGACTTGCAACGCATAAACTTAAATATTTAGGTTTTCTTAAAACGCGTATAAACACAAACCACACAAAATGCGTTTGTTAAAATGTTAGAATCAAACATTTGTAAAGTATGCATGTTGAATGTATGAATGTTGGACCGCAATGTTTCAAAGAGTATGATAATTGTAATGAGCACAATATCACAAAATGTTTCAAGTATGTATTGCCTAGTACGTAACATGAGGAGTGATTACGATTGCACCCTTAAGTTCATGAAATTGTAACGTAGACTTATCAGTATCCACTTTATCAAGGCAACGGTAAAAGACATGAGTATGTTTGTGCTGCCCTAAGGCTCCAAGCCATCATGAATCCACATGGTATAAGCTATCGTAAGTTCGATCTCGAACTAGTGAGAGTTAATCGCCCGAACGGGGGTTGTTAATCCCCAATAGATCTATTTTATAACATTCGCGTTTACCCTCCGAGTAATTAACAGTTCAATCCACTTAAGCTAATCCGTAATCATTCGAGTAAAAGTAAAGTTGTTGCGTCCATAAGTAAAAACAAGTATTGTATCTCACCGTGAGATATGAAAATGAGTTTGTAAGCAATCATGAAATGAGTTTGTAAACGTTTATGTAAACCGAGTATATAATTGAGTTACGAGATCAAGTATGCAATCAAGTATGTAAAAGAGATTGTAAAAGATATATGTAAACAAGTTGTAACGAGCATGCATTCTCCCCCGAGATTTGTAAATCAAATGTAAAATAAGTGAAAGAGGGGCAATAAACTCACCTTGAGTGTATGAATAACAAAGTATATCAGATGCGTGAAAAACGTCACGTAAATGTCCGAATGCAACCTAATTAATTATAGGTCGTATGAGTACTAAGTACTTTGAATAACTAATACCGTATATAATTCTATATTGCTACATCACAATCTAATTGTATTTGTGAAATAATATTTAAATCGCCATTGTAAAATAATATTTATAAAGTTTAAAACATGTATAAATATTATTTAAGTGATTCTAAAATGTTTCGCAAAATTTTTATTAAAGACGAACCAACACTATTCATGTCAGGAAATAGTGCACAAGTATAAAATAGTGCGTATCTTTCTCATTTTAAGTCCGTTTTGTACGTTTTTTATGTCACGGTTTCGTATTAAGAAGATGTATCAAAATATTACATTTTAATATTTTTAACCCACCGATGAACAGTGGTTTTTACTGTTCATGTATTTTATAAATTTAATTATCGCTATCTTGCAAATAGCATAACTTCTTCGTTATACTCAGTTTTTTGAGTTTTTTATATGCTTACGATCTTCATAACATGTAGTATTATATAAAAATATAAAATAATTGTTTTATTTTCTGATTTAAAACATAATGTTTTGATCATTTGGTTAAAGTGTTTATAAAAATTGTTTTTATAAGTTTTTTGCTTAGTTAATTTGCTACAAGTCCTCTACAACACTTTATACCATAAGTCTCTTATATTTTAAGTCCTTTAGTCCATTATTTGTCCAAGAATAACAAGTCTTTACCTTTATTTATATATAAACTTTAATAAATAAGCTTTTAAACAATTAATTTATATATACTTTTATAAATTAATCCACACTTGTACAATGTTTATACTTTCATTCCAACATGTTTTAGCATCAATATAACATATGAAAAAGTATTTCAAACCATGATCAAGTGTAAAAATCTATTTTACATCTTAATATAATTCCTAGATGGTGATTTACTATATAAACATTATATACACATAAAATTACAAATATAAAGAGTGTAGGATTTTTAGATGACCTTAAGATGATGTAAGATGAAGAGAAACAATTTCTAAACCCTAGTTTAGAATCAAAACCTAAGCTTCCAAGACTAGAAAACCTTAATTTTCCAAGAAATCCTAATTTTAAACTTTTCTTGATTACTCCTTTTAAATACTAAACCAAGCTTCCAATACACCTTAGATATGCCTAACAATAAACCTTGAACACTTGGAATACTTGTAAAATCAAAAACTAAAAATGTATATGGGTTGTGTTTGTGAGCCGTAGGCTAGGAGCACAAAGAGAGAGGATTTATTTGATTTTTGGCTAGTGAAATGATAAGTGAAGTTTACTTGAAAATAGGGTGCCTTTTATAGCAAGATGTAACTAGCTAAGGTCACTTAACTTAACCATGGTTAGGGCTTGAATGACTAGGGTGTAAGAAATGTATGGTTTTGGTGTAAGAAATGATGGAAGGTTTCTTGATGTCATAACTACTGTAAGAAGTTAGTGAATGTTGCTTGTAGAAGTTTATTAACTTGTGTTGGTTTACAAAAGTCAAAAAAATAAATATCTCTTTGTGTTCCATCTACATAGATCCGGTTATTTATAAATTTTTGGATATTGGGTATAATTGTGGGTATTTGGTTGAGTATGGATAGGTATTGGTGCTTCTGGGTATGCCTAAATGTATTTAATTGCGAAACGTAAACGTTTTACGTGACCAATAAAAATAAAATATAAAAAGTTGATTAATACTTTCATAAAAATAATATATTGCTTGCTTGACGTAAATTTTAATTTGTTTGATGCCCGTTTACATTGATTGTTGATTTTTAGTTTACGCGATTTAACTTAACGATAAAAATTAAAAGCAAACGCGTAGAAGTTTAAAATAAATAGTTGAATATTTATTGATGTAACAAGTTGTGAAAAATGTGAATTATTACAGTCTCCCCGTGTTAAAAGAATTTCGTCTCGAAATTTAGTTTGAGTTGCTTCCGGAGTGGTGTTAATGAAGAGGTGTGTGTATAATTTTTTTTAATAACTGAACAGTGACCCCAACGGTCATGAACAATGACTCCAACGGTCACTCCCTCCTTTTAAATAGCAAATTTTTATCCTCCATTTCTCTACACAACACTAAATCTTCCACTTAAATTTTCTCTTATCAAACCCTTAAAATGTTGCATATCATTACACTCGTGGCGATGGCGAGCGTGATAGCACTCGGCATTTATCTTGCCTATGTCCCATACGAAGAAGATTTTCAGTATCTGGCCTTTATTCTAGCGATTCTCGCGCCGATCATTGTCCTAGCTATTGGCATGAATCTACTTTAAAAGAAATAGATAATATTGCTAGGGGAGGGTTGTAATAAAACTTGTATTTCCTTTATGTTCTTATGTAATCTTATTTCTAAGATAATAAACGGATGTTGTGGCAACAAATCTATTTGTTATTTTTATTTATACCTTTTGATAATTTCGTTACCACGCTTGGTAACTCGTTTTCATTCCCCTTCTAAATTGTTTTAACTTGAGCGTTCAAGATTAGTGACGTCGGTTTAATATTTGTTGTTGCGACCAAGGCTCGGCTTCTAGTGGGCTTATTCGTTCTCTTCAGCTTAACGTGTCGGTTATAACATTTTTTTGATGTCATCTTTATATAGTAAGGTGTTGTAAGAGTTTACTTAGTTATTATGATTATTAGTATGGTTCCTCGTGATAAATACATTTTATGAATACGCACATAAAACTTGATATAAATAGAAGATTGTTTCTTTACAAGAAGTTTTAAGGTGACCACTCTCAGCATAAGCATGATCCATCCTAAATTATACATAGGTGATCAAGCTATGTATATTTGAGGGTTAACGATGCGATGCTCATTTTTGTCAAAATAATGTTATAATTTCATAATATTTGTGGGAGTGGCTTATATAAATAAGTAGAGAATTAAAGTAATTTTGATGAAATTTTCACAACACATTGATTTGATAGATAATTTGAAATCATTCGTACAACACAACGGAAATTTAAGAGAAAATACAATGAGAATTTTTTAAAGGAATAGAGTCTAAGCATTGATATCATCCTCCATGTCATTATGGTCTTGATTGGTTTCTCCTCCTCCTAAGGCATGCACCATTCCCCGTGCTCCAGTACCTCCAGCTTGGTTTCCATGGTTATAACTCCTGTAATGCCCTTGATTCCTACATTTATAGCAAGTGAGGTTTCTCTGAGTGTTAGTAGCAGAAAGACTCCTACAGTCTTGGGTCAAGTGACTAACTCTCTTGCAGTTTGCGCACTTTATAATGCACTGGCCATTGTTATGAAACTTGCACTTGTTGCACAACAGTAGAGTTCCAACATACTCCTTCCTTTCACCAGGCCCAACGGTATAAGCTATAGCCACACCTTGCTTCTTGGGAGGTTGTTGTTGAGCTTAGTTGTTGTTATCAAGTTTCCTCTTATTCTCAGCTTGACGTTCAACAAGAGTGCTGATCTTTTTGTCCATCAGTTCAGTTGCAAATTCAATTGCATCTTGCATTGTCTTAGGCTTAGATGCCATCACACTTCCATGAATCATGTCGGGTAAGCCACCGACATACTTCTCGATCTTATCCGACTCTTCAGGAAACATCCTATCACACATCAATGCCAGTTCCTGAAAACGTTGGTTATAGCTTACCACATCGGTACCTTTAACCTTCAGATTCTACATTTCAATCTCAAGCTTCTTAATCTCACCCCGTGGGCAGTACTTGTCGGTCATCATCTTTTTCAGGTTTGTCCAAGTCATTGCATATGCAACATCGTGACCAACAGTCCTAACGTGAGAGTTCCACCATGTTAGAGCACTTTCAAGAAAAGTACAAGTGGCAAACTTGATTTGGTTTTCCATAGTGCAATTGCTTATACAAAACACAGTTTCTATTCTTTCAAACCACTGAGTCAACTCGACAACTCCTTCCGTACCTTTGAAATTTAGGGGTTGGCATTTCATGAAGTCTGGGTAAGCGCACTCTCTAGCAGCTCATTTTGTCCTTCTAACACCCATTCCTGAATCATGGCTATCTTTGCCATTTTTGCTTCTGGTGGCATCACGTTCGGCCAACACATCAGTAACTCCTTGGGAAATTAGTGCCTTAAGTTGTTCATTAGTCATAGGGGTGGTGGTGGTGGTTGTTGTGGCTGGTGATGACCTCGTGGTTCTTTTCTTTGGTGCCATTATCTTTAAAATCAGAGGGGTAATAAAATTAGTCTAGTTCTAAAATTCGTGCTCCAAAGGTGAAATGTTGCGAGATAATATGTTAAAGTTGTGTAAGAGTTTTTGGACCATCATGTTATTCGTAATGTCTTGAGAAATGTTCTAGTATTTATATAGATAACTCCTATATAAACAAGTGTAAAATATACTTAGGAGAAGATAAGTATATATATATATATAAGTCATGAGTAGTAATATACGTAATGCAATATAAACACGTATATTAATCATGTAAGCATCTAGTATGACCAACTAATGCAAACAATTAGTATATGTATGTCCCGTGAAAAGAAATTTTGTATGATGCAATGTTTGAAAACGGTTATAGTCAAAGTAAAAACATTTGACCTAGTTCTCTATAACCTTGGCTCTAGATACCAATCTGTAACACCTCCAAAATGGGTCGCAGCGGAATTATGTCCGGGGGCGTTACTTCATAATACAACAACACAAGATATGAGAGAACGACCTCTAAATGAGTCGTTTGAAAAGTAATCTCGTTGATTTTCTTAAAATATGAATTGTTGTAACATTTGTCCCAAAGTATGCATCAATAATGTAAGACTGAAATAATACAACGAGATTTGTTTATAGAAATCTATGAATGTAATCTTGTAAAGTTTAGACTCCAATGCACACCAGATAATCCAAGCATTTAATTCACCTGAGAAATACATACTTAAAAGTGTTGATGACATCAAATAACGTCTATTTTATAGCATCGTTTATCCCACGATATTAACCCATTTTGTATAGTTATTGCAAAGAATTGTTACGTAATCGTTTATATTTGAGAATTGCAGTAATTGGTGAAACATAGCAAAAGGCGCGCATTCTGGAGCTTAAATGAAGATATTTTGAAGATTACTATTCTGAAGACCAATACGCCGTATCCATCAAGAAGATACGGCGTATCCGTGCCTGCACTCACCAAAGACCACAAAAGATTAAAGAGCAATACGCCGTATCCAGAAGACTCAATACGCCGTATTCAAAATATGGAATCAATATAATATTTTGGGAGATATCAAATATAGTCCCTACTCCAATAAATCCCCAATACGCCGTATCCAACCTATTGGATACGCCGTATTGAACCGACTTCCAGACATTATAAATAGAAAACTCAAAAAACGAGTTTTAAGTGTGCTAAATCATATTCTCGATACCTAAACCACAAAAGTCGATTTTTAGAAGAGAAAAAGAGCAGAAGAGGTCGAGCCAACGTAATTCATTTCCTATAGGATACATCGTGTTTAATTCCATATACTTTCGTAAATCTTCTTTTTTGATCATTCGTTAACTCGGTTAGTTTTACCTTGGCTAAATTATTACACTTGTATTATTATGACGTTTGAAAGGCAATAGCTTTAGGTATTAGCCATTATTATGAAGATCTGAACGTTTTTATTTATTTGTTTAATAAATATCCGATTGTCTTGATTTATAATTGAGTGCTGTTTATGTTATCAATTTATACCTTGTTTACCTTGCTTTTTGTATGCAGAACAATCATTTCAACTGATCTAGCTAAGAGGACAAAGCGGGATCTAGATCCGAGATAGCTCTCCATATAGTAATTTATCACTAAGAATAATAGTTACACAAATAATTGTCCTTCTAAGTCGTGTCTAGATACGCTTCCGGCTTAACTAGTTAATTGTGGATATTGCCATGGTTTTATTGATCGTGTTGACTAGCAGGTGACAGATAATTAACAAATAACGTTCTGATTCCATTGGATAGTTGGGACAAGTGTAGGGGGCAACTAGAGTAATAGATGCCATTAAGCTAAAAGTGGGATGAAGAGTTTCTATGAGCTAGATTTAACAGATCACCAGTGGCTTTAATCCCTAAGATAGATTAAAACATCAAATAAAGGAATGCTTTAATGCGGATGCTTTAATTGAGACATTGACAGAATGAACGTGTATGGGTCTTAGGATGAAGTAATTCCTAAGATCCTTAAGACTGAATATGTCACTCGAGAGATGAGAGATCATTGCATAAATAAACAAACCAACGTTCTAAAAAATTAATAATGTATAATAATTATTTCTTTATATAGAGGTTCAGACGCTCTTTTATCTGTGTTAATTAGCTTGTATGGGTAACAGTTTCTTGAATTGATTTGCGATTAGGTATGCGGTTGAGCTACAGCCTTTGCCTTCGGCTAAGCTGTAGACTATGCATTCGGCTAAGCTGTAGACTATGCCTTCGGCACAGACGAAACCTATGTCTTCGTCACAGTTGAATGCCTAATCATATATGATTTTTACCAAAGTAGCAGAATGATAGTGTAAGAGAACGTCTAAGCATTTGCCAAAGCCGCATGCTAAGCCTAAAACAAATCCAAAGGCTTATAATACATAAAATAGATAGAATATGAAGTGTTAGTGAAAAATCAGATATCAAAAAATTGAAAACAACATGATTCACTTTGTTGATGTCTTTCAGATTGAAATCAAGCATTAATCATATATGATTTTTGACAAATATACATTTGTCTTGATGCAGGTTCTACTGTCGAAAAAAACCTGTGAAAGACAAAAAACAACAAAACAAAAAAAGAATTCATCACCGTCAATAGGTAAATCCATTTATAATATAAGATGTAATAAAAGATACAACAAATACTATCATAGCTGATATTATAAAAGATAAACGTTTTTATTGCAGGCCGAACCTTAAAAATTAATGAAATGTTAAGGAAAAAGAATGCCGTAATTGAAGCTAAGAGAATAGCAGAGGAAGAAGAGGCTGCAAAAGATAACGAAGAAAAAGAAGAAGAGACCGAATGTACATATATTTCGTGTAAACTTCTCAACTGCTATTATTATATATCAAATATGATTGTCGATATGCTTATACATGATTAATGAAAAAAAATATATGTTTCCAAAAAACTGTAGATGATGAGAATGTTGAAAAAGAAGTTGAAAAAATGCTATTGAACTTGCTAATGAAGCTGCTACAAAGAGTGTAGAATAATTATTTGCTATACTAGAAAGTAAAAAGAAACCAGCTGAAGAACCAATAAAGAAATCTGATAAAGAAGCAAAAGAGAAAGAAGAAAAAAAAGGGAAACATGTAGAAGAAACCGATGGTATATTTATTTCATATAAACTTCTCAACTGCTATTATTGTATATAAACATGATTGTTAACATGCCTATACATGATTAATGAAAAAAATACATGTTTTCTAAAAATTGTAGATGATGTCGATAATATGGAAAGAAGCTAATTTGGTAGAAGAACAAGAAAGCGAGCAAGCTGATAATGAAGAGGATGCAGAAGAAAATGACGATGTAAATCAAATTTTTAACAACATACAAACGATGCCGTTCTTGAACACAGCCACAAGATCAAATAAAAATCAAGTTGGAAAAGGTACATTTCTAGTTTAGTATCAAAATATTATATAAAATGTAAAACATGTAAACCTACATGATATACAATGATAATATTTCAAGTCTTATGTTATATCATACATAATATAACATGTAAAACATGATATATTATGTTATATCATATATGATATTATATTAATATAACAGCTCAGTATTTTCATCAATGTAATATCCATCTATTAAATTAGATGCAATGTAACATCTATATATACCACCTTTTTACAGGGAAATTTTTCGCTTTATTCCATTATGTAACGTAGTTTACATAACTAAAGTAAACGAGCTCACGCAACTACCTATGTCATCTCTATCTACGTTTATATCAAGTGAACGTCTTAATATGTCAAGTCAATATTCTAATAGCTTCTATATCATGTACGTTATCTACTTAACGTAGTTTTCACAACGATATTACCAAATGAACTTTATCCGTGAACGTTTATATCAAAACCCTAATTTTATGTAACATACACATTCAAAATAAGTGTACAAGCAATCAATGCATAAAATTTGAATATACTTTCCCTCTAAAACCATGGTACAAGTCATGCAAAGCACTAGGTACAATTCGTTAATGCATGAATTCAAAAAGGGTATTTTCCCTGCAAAATTCAAACGAATTTCGTACCATTCCTTTAGCATAACATACTAGCATCACAATGCATGATATTTAGCCCTAAACCCTAACCATAATCGATCTAAACCCTAAATCTAAAACCCTAGTTTCGTCTATACGAAACCAAAACCAAAACATAATCCGAAACCCAAATCTTAACACTAAACCTTGATCCTAAATCCTAACACTAATCCTAAATACTAATCCAAGCCCTAAACTTAACCTTAACTCACAAAACCCTAAACTATAAACATAAACCCTAACCCGAACCTAAAAATCAAACCCGACACCCCTTGTTTCATTTTAACCTATTTTAATCAAACAAGCACCTCAAGCTAGCATCCGAGCACCACCATGACCTCACCACCATGTCACCAAGCAACCACACAAGCACCTTACTCATCACCTTGGCCACCAAGTCTTCTTGTCACCTCTTTGTCACTTCATATTAGCCGAACCCCCTCCATACCCTTCCACCATTCAAAGCTACACTCCTATCTATCAATACTCGTCATACTAGCAGCCCTTAGTCATCTCCCTGCAACACTTGACCACCACACCAAGTTACTTGGTCACCAAGGGTCATTCGACCCTATATATAGCCAAAACTCTCACCCCATTCAAACACACCTCAAAATTCATCATATACAACAATGGAGTTCTAAAAAAAGCTAAGAAAGATCAAGTGAAGTCCCTAAGATCATAACTGAAGCCAAGAATCAAGAGAAAGAAGCCATTGAAGGAGTTTTCTAGGCGTACGAACCCAAAACCCTCTTTTTGAACCATTTAAGCTCAAGTAAGCTCAAAATCTTGTTCCATAAACTTATAATCTGTTTTAAATCTTTCATAAGGTTTGTTAGATCCTATATAAACTCTTGTTTGATCCCTTGAATCCTCAAACCCATTCATTTTTGGTTAAAACCCCAAAAACGACCCGTTTTGATTTTCTAGCTAACAAATCCTTTTTATAAACTTTTGTTATGCTAGAACATCTTATTTAGCTTATTCTAGTAAGCCATAAGCTACAAAACTCTTTTGGATTTCAAAAATATAATTATTATGGTTTTTGGACTTGTTTTGCAAATAAATCCCATGCATAAGGGTATATATCGTAACTTTCTGAAATTTATAACTAGAGGGGCTGAAAATGTCATTTTCCTAAAGATATAACTATGAGGGGCTTTTTTGCCAAGTTCTAAAGTTAAAGGTTTAAATTATATATACTTTATATATAAATGACTAAATTTGTGAAAGTTTATAAATCAAGGGTATATATTGCTATTTTTTCAAACTTAATAATATAAAATATAATATTTTTATATAAATTATAAAAATATATATAAATATTATATGACTCGATTTTATTAAAACCCGATACATTTATCATTATTAATCATCGATCGACGCATTATAAAACAATTACGTTATATATTTAACGTAATTTATCATCGACTAGCTTTTGAAGAAACATAAAATCTTATCGTATCACATTACTAGGGAATTTCATGTGAGGGGTTTCATTTGGGTATACGTTTTGACAAGTTTGCTGGATTTACGATTTAAAGTGTCCTGGCTCCTCAAACGTTTACTGCATGACCTCTGAAATATGATAGCCCGAACAGTGATACAATATTTCCATAAATTAATAAATCAAAGTAATTTGTAAGATTAAACATCATGAAGTTTTGAAACATAAACAATCAAACTAAGACTTGACATATTACCCCAGGTTGCGTGACGAGGCCGTTACTTTCATACTTTTGCCATCAATCAGATTTTCCTGTTAAGGTGAGTTCATAGCCTCGCATTTTAAATCTTTGAAATATTTCATAAACCCGTGAAGGGGATACATGCTATAAACCATGAATACAAGTGTTTTTCCAACTGTATGATATACTGGTGCATTATTGCCTAAGTCCCTACTTTTGCCATTAAGACCCCACTATCATGAACCATTAATTACTCTTCGGAGTAAGCGCGAATGCTGTGAATAGATCTATTTGGGACTGAACTCCCCCGTTGGTATACCTGTACTTGTTAACCAAACAACACTGTCATTTGAATCACATGCGGGTGTTTGGTCAAATGGCACCCATTGGGGCAACTACTTGTGATTATTGATTTTCTCAGGCCTCGGGGTTCAGATCTTAGGGCAATAATACTGTTTTCTATGATAATTATATCTACATTGCAATTATTACTATTATGGGTGTATAACAACGCTTATGATGACTTGTATTCAACTATTTATCATAAACCTATGAATTTCCACATCAATCCATTGTTTGGATCTTTTTAGCATGTTTATCTCAGGTAATTGAGTAACATATGGCACGGAGTGGCACGGACTTAAAGATGGCTAAACTGTTATCATTCAAACTTTATGTTTCTAGATTTTGGGACCTCTCTTTTTGTAAAACTTTGATGAATAAATGAATGATAACTAAATTTTCCAAAAACGTCTCTTTATGAGTCGTTTTCTATGATTATGACTGTTGTACTATAAAGTAATACCCCAGATTAGCTTCCGCTGCTATATTTGTCAAAATGGGGGTGTTATAGATTGATATCAAGAGCCACAGTTATAGAGAACAAGGTTGAAACATTTACTATAACTACTTTTCTTTTTCTATCCAAGAAAGTCCTCCATGCTACTTTATCTCCCGAATCGTATGTAAAGATACATAACTATTATACTCTTATATAAATAACTTATGTTATTTACCACTGGGTTGTTAACAGAATGATGTCTTCTCCCAACCACCCTACTTCCAATATTGAGGATGCTTTTTCCTCTAACTTTCTGGACTATATCCCGGCTTCCCCGGACTATTCCCCAGCTTCACCAAGAAATACTTATTCTAGCTCTTCAAATAACTCATTTGGTTTAGTTCTAATAACTTCACCAACTCTTTTACTTTTTCATGATGACCCCTATATGAAGGTCATGCAATCATATTATGCTAAAGAATCACCTATTCCACCGCCAACTATTGTGCCTCCATCTCCAATGATATCACCAATGTTTAATCCTCAAGAATTCTTTCTTCTTGGAGAATTATTGCCACCTAAGAAACGAGGCCGTGACCGATCATCCTCCTCTACTTTTGCCCTACCTCAAGAATTTGAGATGGGAGAAAGCTCTCGTAAGATAAGTTTGGAACATCACGAGGAACAAATTAAGAAAATTTTGAATCACCTAGATGAGCTCTCTCTTGACCGCATTAAGTACATGGAAGACAAAATAGAAGGTCTTGGAAAAGGCCGGGTGATCATACAACAAGATTTTGGCAATCTGGAAACTGAACTCCAAGAGGCTCGTACTTAAATTGCTAAACTTTAAAAAAAGCAAATGGGAAATAACAGCAAGATTGCTCCGGATCGCTTCAGGATTGCTAATCTAGAACAAATCATCGAAGATATCCAGGTTCGTCGCCAAGCAGATAAGGAGAGTCTTCTGAATGCAATCTATGAACACAAGAACAACTAGGAAGGACCATCAGACTACTATATTAGATACTAGTTATAGTTTTTGTTAGAACCTAGCCACGAGATATGTGGTATAAATAACAACACTTGTCAAATTTTGACTATGTACAGTACAAAGGCAAGTTGTTCATGATATAATATAATGGTGATCCTGTTGTACTTCATTACTTCATACTCATTCTATATTCTATATTACGATCTCTCATCTCCGTCTTCATCATTAGAATCTTCATTACCGGTTAAAATAACTAACTACCATCTCTAGACTATCCTTTTGATAAGTTTATCTCCATAAAGTTAATTATCATTATGAATCATACCGTGACCCCTAGAAAATGACCTAATAAGTCTGATGCTTGTTAGAATTCATAAGTATCTACAATATCACTATTGTTAAAAATGCTTAAAGTTCAAAAATAAGCATTGCATTTTAAGGAAAGACTTGTGATATCATTCTTATTACGTGTTGTTTTATGTTGATAGAATGCCTCCCAAAAGGACATCAACATCTGAAGCACTAGCCATGACCCAGGCTGCCATCAAAAAACTAGTTGCTGACAGTGTTGCTACAGCTCTGGAAGCACAAGCTGCAACAATGGCAAGTACTAACAATCCCAATAGGAACACCGGACCTACTGGAACTCCCATAGCAAAAACGGGAAGCTATAAAGAGTACATAAACTGTCAACCTTTCTACTTCAATGGTACGAAAGGAGTAGTTGGCCTCATTCGCTGGTTTGAACAGACTGAATCAGTATTTTCTTGTAGCAACTGTGTCGAGGAAAACAAACTGACATTTGCTACTGGTACCCTGACTGATGACGCCTTATCCTGGTGGAATGCATACGCCCAACCTATTGGAATTGAACAAGCTAACAAGATCACCTGGACTGAGTTAAAAAGGCTCTTAACAAATAAGTATTGTCCTTGAACTGAAGTCAGAAAAATGGATGATGAATTTTACAATCTGACTATAAAAGGAAATGATCTTAAAACTTACGTTAGAAGGTTCTAAGAATTAGCAGTCTTATGCCCAAACATGGTACCAAACACTGAGAAACTCATGGAAGTTTTCGTCGTAGGATTACCTAAAAGTATTGAAGGAAATGTTACAGCTTCTAAACCTCAAACTTTAGAGGAAGCCATTACCATAACTTAGAGGTTGATGGATCAGGTGACAAATCACAATTCTATGCACGGAATCAATGATCACAAATGAAAGTTTGATGATAAAAGGAACACCACTAACAACAACAACTACCCCAATAATCGCATCAACAACTATCAAAACAACCATAACAACCGCAACAATGATTACCGCCAACAGCAAAATAAAAGACAGGAAACCTTCAGGTCTTATGCTGCCACCCCAACTGAAAACAGTAGGTATACTGGAAGCCTTCCTTTGTGTAAGAAATACACTTTACATCACACAAGACCTTGCACTGTCAAGTGTCAGACTTGCAGCAGAGTGGGTCATCTGACCAGTAAAATGCGAAACAAAGACAGCCACCCTAGAAGCAATCAGCAACCAGTATCAGTAATTTGTCATGCCTGTGGAGAGAAAGGGCATTACAATTATCAGTGCTCAAAGGAAAACAACAGTGCCCACGGAAGAGCATACTTGCTAAGGGACTAGAACACTCATCGAGACCCGAACGTAGTCACGGGTATGTTCCTTCTAAACCAACATCTAGCTAGAGTATTATTCGATTCTGGAGCAGATAAAAGTTTTGTATCCATAACTCTTGCTTCTATACTTAATATCCCACCCATACACTATTTCCACTTCGAGATTGAAATGGCCAATAGAAACTTAGTAGGCACTAATACCGTTATCCAGGGTTGCACTCTGATTCTGTTAAATCAACCTTTCGAAATTGATCTTATGCCAATTAAACTCGGTAGTTTCGACGTCATCATTGGTATGTATTGGTTATCCAAGTATCATGCTAGAATATTTCTGTGACGAGAAAGTCGTCCAATCCAAATGAACGGGTTGAATAATTTGATCTTCCGACGGTGATCAAAGTAAAACTCGACTAAGTCTCATATCCTGTATAAAAACGAAAGGTTTTTTATCTTAGGGTGTATGTCAAGTTTTCATAGCCCAAGTATTGGAAAAGAAGTCTGACAGTGACAGACTAGAAGATATCCCTGTATAGTCAGAGAATTCCCAGATGTTTTTCCTAAACGGATTTTTTTTTTTTTTACCACTGGGCCTTCTCCGTTACCAAGTAGAATTCCAAATCGATCTAATTCAAGGAGCGACACCTGTAGCACCGACACCTTATAGATTTGCTCCTTCGAAAATATTGTAGGAAAACTTCTAACAACATCATAGAGTTAGCAGACCGAGGTTTTATACGACCAAGTACTTCACCCTGGGGAGCTCCTGTCTTATTTGTTAAAAAGAAAAGAATAGTCAGAAGGTTGTATCGTATTACAGTGTTTGAATAAACTTACTGTAAAGAATCGTTATCCATTACCCAGGATCGATGACTTATTCGACCAACTTTAAGGTTCGAGTGTCTACTCGAAAATCGACTTAAGATTAGGCTATCATCAACTGAGGGTAAGGAATGAAGATATTCCCAAGACTGCTTTCTGAACGAGGTACAAACACTATGAATTTCAAGTGATGCCATTTGGTTTAACTAACGCACCTGCTGTATTCATGGATCTCATGAACCGTGTGTGCAAGCCATACTTGGATAAATTTATGATAGTGTTCATCGATGATATTCTCATCTACTCTCATAACAAAGAAGAACACGCAGATCATCTGAGAATAATCTTGGAATTACTCAGAAAAGAGAAATTATATGCCAAGTTCTCCAAGTGTGATTTATGGATGAGTATCGTACAATTTCTTAAACACTTAATTGATAGTCAAGGACTTCATGTTCACCCCGCCAAGATTGAAGCAGTTAAGAATTGGGCATCTTCTACTACACCCACAAAAATACGTCAATTCTTAGGACTTGTCGGCTACTATCGGAGATTTATCAAGGATTTTTCAAAGATTGCAAAGTCTTTGACTGAATTAACCTAGAAAAACAAGAAGTATATATAGGGAAAAGACCAAGAGACAGCTTTTCAACTGCTTAAGCAGAAGCTTTGTGAAGCTCTAATGTTAGCATTAACATAAGGAAACGACGATTTTGTTGTTTACTGTGATGCATCACTTCAAGGACTGGGAGTTGTATTAATGCAAAGGGAAAAGGTTATTGCATATGCATCCTGACAACTCAAACCTCATAAAGAAAAATATACCACTCATGATCTCGAATTAGGAGCAGTTGTGTTCGCTCTTAAAATTTGGAGACACTATCTATACGGTACAAAGTGTACTGTGTTCACTGATTATAAAAGTCTTCAGCGTATCCTTGATAAAAAAGAGTTGAACATAAGACAACGCCGTTGGTTATAATTAGTCGCAGATTACGATTGTGAGATTCGTTACCATCTTGGAAAGGCAAATGTTGTGGCAGATGCCTTAAGCCAAATAAAACCACTCCGAGTTAGATCATTAGTCATGACCCTTCACCTAAAGTTACCAACACAAATCCTCGAAGCTCAAACCGAGGCAATCAAAGAAGAAAACATCAAAGCTAAGAACCTACGAGGAATGGACAAATCATTTGAAATACGTCTTGATGGAACCCGATGTATCAGGAATCGAAGTTGGCTACCACTCTTCGGCGGTTTGAGAGACTTAATCATGCAAGAGTCTCATAAATCAAAGTATTCCATTCACCCAGGTTCTGACATGATGTATTAGGATCTAAAGAAACTCTATTGGTGGCCTAACATAAAGGCAATCATCGCTAAATATGTTGGTAAATGTTTAACATGTTCTAGAGTTAAAGCTGAATGTCAGAAGCCATCCGGCTTACTAGTACAACTAGAGATTCCTATGTGGAAGTGGGAGAGAATAACGATGGATTTCGTCACAAAACTACCCAAAACCTCAAACGGACATGACACAATCTGGGTCATTGTCGATCGCCTTACCAAATCCGTACATTTCATCCCTACCCGAGAGACAGATAGTATGGAAACTATTACAAGGTTGTACATCAAAGAAATAATCTCACGACATGGCATGACAATATCTATCATCTCAGATCGTGACAGTCATTTCACATCCAGATTCTGGCAATCATTACAAAGTGCTTTGGGTACTCAATTAGACATGAGTACGGCATATCATCCTGAAACCGATGGACAAAGTGAAAGAACCATCCAAACACTCGAAGATATGCTTCGAGCCTGTGTTATAGATTTTGGAAAAGGATGGGAAAAACACTTACCATTGGTAGAATTTTCCTACAATAACAGTTACCATGCCAGCATTAAGGCAGCACCATTTGAGGCACTTTATGGTCGAAAGTGCAGATCACCTATTTACTGGGTCGAAGTTAGAGATATTCAACTTACAGGACCAGAAATAGTCCATGAAACCACCAAGAAAATAGTGCAAATTCGACAACGCTTGCAAGCTGCAAGAGATCGACAAAGAAGTTACGCCAATATAAGATGGAAGCCTTTAGAATTTCAAGTTGGAGATCGTGTCATGTTAAAAGTATCACCTCGTAAAGGAATCATTCGATTTGGAAAATGAGGAAAGCTTAACCCTCGGTACATTGGACCATTCAAAATCCTTGAACGGATTGGCCCAGTGGCATACAAACTAAAGCTTCCTGAAGAGCTCAGTAATGTCCACAACACTTTCCACTTTTCTAATCTAAAGAAATGCCTATCTGACGAATCTCTCATCATTCTAATGAAAGAGCTTCGGCTCGATGACAAACTCAACTTTATGGAAGAACCAGTCGAAATTATGGATCGAGAAGTCAAACAACTGAAACAAAGTCGTATTCCTATGGTCAAAGTACGATGGAACTCTAGAAGAGGACCATAATTTACATGGGAACGCGAAGATCAAATTCGTGCCAAGTATCCACGTCTGTTTTTAAACATCACTCCGGCATCTAACTAAATCTCAGGACAGGATTTCTTTTAAGGGAGGGAGTGTGGTATATCATATATCATAACACGGGGTCGATTCTTGGACTTGGCTAGTTTCTAGAGAGAGAAACACATGAGTGAGATTTTCTAGTGAAAGAAAATGTGTTTTTATGTTAAAGGAATAAATGACTAGCTTCCCTCTTCCAAAGTTGGAAGAGGCTTATATAGTTCTTACAATATACCGGGTATTAGTACCCGACTTAATACCGAAAATCGTACTATTAACTATTATACTACGAGCTATAATAAACAGTAAAATACACTGGGTGACCGAGTCTTTTTCTAATATCTAACAATCTCCCCCTAAGGGAGGTCACCCCTGAAAATACAAAAACCTAATCACTTCAGTCTTTAGCTCGTAGACATTTGATATCTTGTACATTTAGGATAGTGATCTTTTGATTCATCTTAGACTTGTCTTTGATTGTGATCTTGAGCTTTCTTGAGATCATCACCCAAACATAATCTTACATCATCTTGTAATGGATCGCCATCTTGTGCACTTGTGAAGAAATACATGATATCAGAGTTTGCGGAAGCTTT
>BQNB010083876.1:0-28915 GCA_026074375.1 Tanacetum coccineum | reverse complement strand
AATAACAATTTTTTTTATCTAACTTGTCTATCTTTGTTGTTACATGTAGCATTTCTTCTATTAAAATATAAATATTTCAAATTTTGATCTTCGTGTGTATTTTGTTTAGAGTAAATTGCATAAATCGTCTTTAAAGTTTGGTCAATTTGCATGTTTCGTCTCAAACGTTACGAAAGTGCAAGGATCGTCCCTGTGGGAAAACCTTTGGTGCAAGTATCATCCTTGCAGGGACGATACTTGCACCAAAGTTTTGCACCAAAGTTTTCACCAAAAGTTTTCCCAGAGGATCCTTGCACAAAAGGTTTCCCAACAAAGACGATCCTTGCACTTTCGTAACGTTTGTGACGAAATATGCAATTTTGCCAAACTTTAGGGACGATTTATGCAATTTACTCTTTTGTTTATGTACAATGACATTTTACCCTTCGATGTTAACATGGTGATAAAAAAAGGTAAAGATAAAATGGTTACAAAATAAACAAAAGTTAAAATTTGAAAAATATGTGTTTTAATATAGAAAAGCTACACAAATCAATGAAAATTACTACCTCCGTCCCAAAATTATTGTCCAGTTTTGACTTTCTGAGTCTTTCTTTGTCAACTTTGACCTTAAATATTTTTGTTTATGTTACATAATACTTGATGAAAATTATACCAATGAAAAATACATTTAAAGCTCAATCCATTCATATATTACGCATCAAATATTAAATAGTATAAACAAAAATATTTAAGGTCAAAGTTAACAAAGAAAGACTTAAAAAGTCAAAAGTGGACAATAATTTTGGGACGGAGGTAGTAGCAATTATCATATCAATCCTCCTATTACAAGTCCCGCCCATACAAGACTTGTAATACTTAGATTCATATATAATCTCATGTAAACAAAAATTATGACGGTTTTCGTGTAATACGATATTGTATAAAGTTATGAAAAATATTATTTAAGACCATTGTTTAACTTACAATGTCTGATAACGAAGTGAGACCATTGTGCAACTTACAATGTCTAAAAAGTAAAATGAGACCATCGTGCAACTCACAATGTCTTAAGAAATGTTCTGGCATTTATTTAAATAAATCTTACATAAATAAACGTACGATATACGTACAAAGATGCAAGCATATATATTATATGTATGTATGTCACGTAAGCACTTAATGCAACAAGTAGTGTAAGCACATAAGGAAGTAGTGTGTATGCACTTTGAAAATGTTTGATGTGATGCAAAGTTTGTGAAAACGGTTATAGTCTAGGGTAAAATATGCAACCTAGTTCTCTATAACCAGTGCTCTGATACCAATCTGTAACACTCCCAAAAATGTGTCGCAGCGAAAATCTGTCCGGGGGCGTTACTTCATAATACAACAGCACAAGATACAGGAGAACGACATCTAAATGTCGTTTGAAAAGTGATCTTGTTTATTTTCTTGAAACTGTTATAACATTTGTCCCGTAATTGCATCATAATGAAAAGCTTGAAAGCAATACAACGAGATTTGATCATTTGAACATAAGTAGAAATCCATGAATAAATCTTGTCAAATTTAGACTCCAATGCACAACAAGTAAGCTATAACACCCCGTGTTTTAGGGTCATTGACGACGTCAATAAATTCACTATGTATTCTTAGTATTGTACGCGTTTGCTTTTAATCGTAATCGTTAAGTTAAATCGCGTAAGCTAAAAATTATCGTTCAATGTAAACGGGCATCAAACAATTAAATGTTTACATCAAGCAAGTGTTAAGTAATTATTTTGAGTATAATTATTAACATTGTTCTTTTTATTTTTATTGGTTGCGTAAAATGTTTACGTTTCGCGATAAAATACGTTTAGGCATACCCGGAACCACATTAATTAATCTACGCTTCAACAAATGTCCAATATTTTACCCAATACCTAAAGTTTTATTAAAACTTTACCCAAGTTAATGTTGTTAGTCATATGGTACATAAAAATACACCAAACCATACAATGTGCAAGTATTACACATCTACACTTAATCTTTATGCATTTATACTTCAAGTAATACATGATATTTATGTAAAATATCTAAAACACAACTAGTACTCCCTCCCCCCCTAAATTTCGTGTATATGGAGTCTAGGGAGACAAAGAGCACACATTTTACCACTTGACCTTTTGTACATCTTCATCTCATTAAACCAAGACCATGACTAACTTGTTTTTGACCAAAGACTTTCCATGATTTCCTCCCATTGTCCCAAGACCTTCTATGCATATTTTGACTTGTCTTATGATATATAATGTATACACAAGATGAGAATAAACACACATATCATTTTCATAAGGTGAAAACCACACAAAACCTTCCATATACTCCCTCCTAGCTCACGGCATACCACAAACAACATACCAAATCCATACAAAATCAATCTACAACATTTACACACATTCTTACATCATTCCTAGGATGACCTAAGGTGTTTGCAAGGATTGGTTAAACATTTACAAGTGTTAAAGCAAGAAAAGGAAGGATTAGGGTTTTAATTAGAATTAGGGTTTCTAAGTGTGCAAGCTAGGGTTTATTATCTAAACAAGGGTTTAGAAGTTGTTACTTTTCATCACTCATTCACCTAAGGTTACCTAAAACCCTTTATAACCTTACATTTATTATTTTATGTGTATATATGTTCTATATAGCAAAATCACCATTAGGATACTTTTAAACATGTAAAACATATTTTTACTTGTGATTATGATTTTGTACTCTTATTCATGTGTTATGTGGTTGTAAATATCATGGAATGATGGAAATATAAGTATGGTATCATGTTGGTTTAAGTGGAAAATGTATAAGTATAAACTTGTAATTAAAAGTGTACTTAAGAAAGTGTGATTTAAAAACAATGTTATGGACTTGTTAACTTGGACTCATGGACACAATATGGACCTATGGACATTATTATATGTAAGACATAGTATATTAAGAGTATTGGAAAACTTGTGGTGATTTATGAGGTTGAAAAGTATATAAAATAAGTATATAACATTAATTATATACAATATATATAGGGGCTGTTTTGGTCCGAATTTTTAAGCATGGATTTTATGTTTTATAAAAATACTACATATTACAAGGATCGTAAGCATATAAAGAACTCGAAAAACCGATTTATAACGAAGGAGATACGTTAATAACAAGTTTACAATAATTAATACTTTTATAAAAATAATTTTATAAAAAGTTACTGTTCATCAGGGACTTTATTTTTGGAAAAACATCATAAATAAATAGAACATTTAATTACGAGAACGTACTCGAAAGAATCACTAAAAACGGAGCTAAAACGAATAAGATACGACGTTTACGATAATTAAAGTTTATAAAAGTAATTTTATAAACTATGAACAGTAAAAATTACTATTCATCAGCAGATCCAAATTTATAAAATGTAATAATTTTGATACATCGTTTAATTACGAGGACGTGCTCGAAGGAATCGCTAAAATCGGGATTAAAACAAACAAGTTATTACGTTTACGAGTTTACGACAATTTAAAATTTATAAAAATAAATTTATAAAACGTCATGAACAGTAAAAGTAGCAGAAATCCAAATTTAATAAAATTTTAATTAAATTTTGATACAAATCTAATCGTTTTTTTAAATTTAAACCGAGGAACGTGTGCCTTCGAAGGAATCAACTAAAAAATCAGGATTAAAACCCAAAACCCAAGTATTTATAAAAATAAAAAACGAATTAACGATTTTTTATGGAAAAAATTGTGTTAAAAATTTTTATAAAAAAAAAAATTATAATAAAAACCAATCCCTTATGAACCAGTAAAAAAAAGTACTGATTTCCATTCAAGAAGAAAGGTGTCCCCCCCCCACCCCCCTTTAAAAATAAATAAAAATTCCCCCATTAATTCTTTATAATATCCATAACCTTTTAATACGAAGAACGTTGGAGCCTGTAAGGAAAAAACAATGCCAAAACAGATTTTATGAAAACGGGAAAAAAGTTACGCTATATTTTAACTATAAAACCGATAAATTATAAAAACGTTATTTTTATTATTTTTACCTTATAACCAAAGAATTTCTAAATTTAAAAAACAAATAAGATGGTGAAGAGCATTATAAATAGTAGTTAGTATGTTTTGTTAAGCTTTTTCATAGTAACATTAGTTAACCATTATACAAACCTATTAACATATTATTTTAGTGTTGCCAAAAATTCCCAGCGATTTTTGTGACGCATTTTTCCGTTGTGATTTTATAATAAACGATTTTCCACTCCCAACTACGAGGTAAGGTTTTTCCATAAGCCCCCCATGATTTTTAATGATTTCTTAATAAATTTTACAAAGTTTTTTATTTGGGGGTGATAAACAAAACGTGCCCTTTTTGGTTTTATAATTGGAGGCCCCCCCCCCCCCCCGTAAATGGAAAACCAGTTTTTAAATATATATTGATTAACGTTTTTTTGAGGCCTGAAGTTGCTATTTTTTATTGAAACCCAAATAATGGGCCCCCCGGATAACAAATGAATCGTTAATTTTTGGTTTTGGAAAGCCGCGAGTGTTTTAATTAAATAGATCTTATTTTTTTGGGGATGAACAGCCCCCCCCTCCCCTTACCCCTACGGCCACCCCGTTTTTGGGTTGAATTTTTAGCTTCTTCCCCAACCGGGAACGAAACGTTTTTAATATAGCCGAAGTTCCCCCCCGAATTTTGAGAATGTAGTCGGGTTTTTGGAAACAAATCCTTCAATGGGCATATGTTAGGCCAAAATATTATTTATATTGTATTCATAAATATGTCATAAAGCTTCAAAAGTGGGTACAATGTGGAGCCCCCCCCCTTAGGGAAACCCGGATAGATGGCAAAATATTGTATGATATTTCATCACGGGGTAAAAATCCTTTAATCTTGCGGTTTCCGGAATTTTTATAACATTAAATATAAACCACCCTATGGAACTTCCCCACCAACTTTTTATTTGTTACCTGTTTTAAACCCATGTGTTTTTTTTCCCCAGGTTTTTACAAACGGTTACAAGAAACAAAGGAAATACATGGGTGGTCCCCCTACATTTGTTGTGGAGTCCCCCCCCCCCCATTATCCCTATAAAAGAAATTTAACGGTGCAATCCAATATTTCGTGGGGTATAATTTTTTTTTTTGAAACCCATGTTTAAGAAAAAAATCTTGTGAATTTTTCAAGAAGGACCCACAGGTTTTATGGGAGGGAAAAAGGAGTAGAAGAAAGCCGATGACTTTTTTTTGTAAACGAAATAATTATAATTTAAATCCCAAATGTATTCATATTTCAAAAACGGACCCACGTTAAGTGTGTTCCCCCCCGATTGTTTCTCCTGTCATGTTCCCTTGTTGCAAATATTATAAATGAAGTACACGCCTCTTCCCCACCCCGGGACCTTATTTCCTCATTCCTCCCGCCTTGGCGACCCAATATTTTTTGGGGGCCGTTTTACAATTGTTGTGGCCCACCCCCGATGCCGTGTGGCCCTTTTATAATTAAATGGGGAAAAAAAAGGAATAAATTGTCTTAAAAGTGACATTAGTCGACGATACTTAACACCCTCCACTTAAGTTACACCGTGGGGGTCAAGATTATTTTTTACGACAAAAAGAAAAATTAACGGCACCCCTGCCAAAAACCTTACAAATCCAAAAGAATTAAAAACATACAAGTTTTCGTTTGAATTGCATGTCCCGGAAAGTTTTTTTTCCCCCGAAAGACCAAATAAAATGGAAACCGAAATTTGGGTCCCCCCAATCCAAGACAAAACTTATATTTTACCCCGTGAAATTTTTTTTTGCTGAAAAAATGTTGGCCCACCTTACCCCTATCCCGCGCCCAATTCAAAAAAACTTTCCCTGTTTTTAGCCCCCCAGCCCGCCCAACTCCCTTCAAACAGAAACGTGGTTTTAGGTCCCCAAAAGGCCGAACATTGGACTCTTGGTTTGAAAAAAAGCCCCCGCCTCGAACCAATGCCCTATAGAATAATTATTCTTAAAGCACCCCATTTAATTTCCCTCCTGGGCCCCGAAGCCCTATTCCCCCAATACAGCTTGTTATAATAACCCCCAAAACCCAATCGCCCTTTTGATACGCCATCTGAATACAACCAAGAAGACTATCATACGAAGCTTATACAAGAAAAAAAACCGGGACCCTTATTCATTACCGCATCCATGTCTTTTGGATTCAAACTATATGTTAACCCCCCCCTACCAATGACCAATGAGGGATCCCCCCCCTAGGTAAAAAAAATTTGATGTAAAAGAAGACCAATTGAAGATTTTTGGTTGGTTTAACGGCGCCCAGAATAACGAAGAGGCCGTACACAAATCCTACACCAGAAGAAACCCGAATAATTTTCCCTAAAATAATTCATTTTTAACCGTCGATTATACCTAAACCAGGAAAGCCAATGGCTTTTATTTTTTTTGTTGAAACCAAATTCCAGTTCCAAAAAACCCGGGCCATTTCCCAAATATATTGACTCCCCACCCCCCTTCTGTTTTTTTTGCTAACAAATCACCCCACACAAATCCCAGTCACAGTAGCCTACCGTTTATTCAAAAAAAATATACCTGTTTTTCCTAAAACAACCTTTTGTAAATTCCCCCACCAAACAGCGAATTGATATGGGATTGATATTGTTTCCCCAAACCCAATGTTTATTACGAAATGAGTCCTTTAATCAATAAATCCCTCCCTAACAATTACCTTGTTTATTCCCCCATCCGGTATTTTTTCCCAAAAGAATGCCTTTTCCTGCTACGCCTCTTCTCCCAAGAATGGCCTGAAGTGATTTTTTAAGCCTTAATTCTCCCCCCTGATGTTCAATCTTGCCATTAAACCCAAGATTGGCGTTTTTTTCCCCCATTCCAACCATTACATTTCCCTCCCCATCACAAGAAAACAAGAACAAGTTCCTCTAAATCAAATTTTTCCAAAAGGGTTTTTTGGAAGAAACAACCAAAAAAACACAACAAACCGATTCATGATAATCCCAAACTATAAAAATGAAAACTCTTCCCCACCAAGACTCAACCTTCCTCAAGGAATCATCCATCTAAATTGTGATACATGAATCCACAAACTTCCAATTTGAACACCCTTTTGTAGAATGGACTAAAGGAATCAACCCTATAGCAACAAAACGTGGGATCGGTTAATCCTTCTCCGCTATGAAAATCATACAAGGAAAGCAACATTGAAAAACGATGCCCCATGTGAAGACAGATTGTAAATTTATTTGATGCCCCTTCCTAACCTTCAGTAGAAACCACAGATAACCTAAAACTTCAAAAAATACAACAGCAATGAACCCCCGAAACCACATTCAATGGGAATCCCGATTTGCAAAATAAAAGCAAAGAAAGAAATTCATGGAAAATATTGAAAAGACCCCCTTGAAGTTTTTGGGAAATAATGGGGTGGCCGGTGTCCCCAAGATAACGTGGCTCTTGAAAATTCAAAAAAATCAAAAGTGGAAGTATTATAAGGTATCCCCCCAAAAACAGACATTGAATACACCTTGGCGGGGGGTAACTTAAAAGAAAATTAAAAGCTATTGACTAGTTGCCGGTTCAAGGAATTTCCCCAGACAAGAAAAAAAAATAGGGGAAATCCGATTTTTCCCGAGGAAAAATCAAAATGGTTGTGGCCCGGTTTTGGGCTAAGAATAGAGGCCCATTCCACCCCGTAGATCCCTATCCCCGTTTTTGCCTAATGTCCCGCCACCCCATAAGAATTCGAAAGGACCGAAATCCTACCCAAATGGACCGTCCCAAAAAAAAAACCGGCTTTTTTTTTTTTCCCTTTAAAATGGCCCCTTTTTTATAGCCCATCAAAAAGAAAAAGAAGGTCTCCAAAATAAACCGTTTTTTCTCCAACCCGAAAGGAAATTTTTGTTTGAAATCCAGGGACCACCAAACCCCCATCCGCCCAATGGTATTAATAAAGCTCAAAAAGAGGCCTCTTAACGGTCTAAAACAAGCACACCCAACGTGCAGTATGGTCAAGAAAAATGGTTTTCGGATCCAGCCTTTATTCCCCCTTTAATCTCTCCAAACCATTAAAAAATTCCCCTCCCCCCCCAAAGTGGCCCGTTGAATCTCAACACTCTTCACACGCAAGCTGGAACAAACGACTTAATTACTGTTACAGAAAATTAATATGTTGGGACCGATAATAATATTTTGGAGTGCTATCCCAACTAAAATACCAGCCCAATGTGGTAATGAGTTTATGGGCTAATTAGATTGACCCCCATAAGTTATATAAGATTGAACCCCCGAATGAAGGGACCCAAAAATGTCCCCCCCCCCAATTTCTTTTTAAGGAATTTCAACCAATTTCCCTTCCCCAATGTCGACCTAAGAGGCAATCCTTTTCCATTAAAAAAAACCCCAATCTAAATTATGCATATCCCTAAAATCCGTAATTAAAAAAGTATGGTATTATTAAAATTTCCTACTAGAATTCCCTGTCCGACAACCACACCCCAAATTGAAAATATAGAAAAATTTCAAGAAAACCTGGATGAAGTATATTGCCCCCAACCAAGGGGACACAAGTTTTTTTGTTTTGATGCCTATACCTTTAAAAAACAACCGTGGGGCAATATATGATTGGAATCCCTTAATGAAACTTAAAGCCAGTAAGTGCCCTGAACCTACAAAAACCTATATTGACCCTGCTTTATGTGTATGCCCCGGTATCCAGCCCCTTACGCCCTAGACCGAAAAATCCCTTACAAAACAAGAAAACAGCGGTGTAAAAACATGAATCCCTATTCGAATAAATACTTAACGGAAACCAATAAACCAATTGGGTCCACCCCCCCCCCCCCCCCCCCCCAAGTTGGTACTACGAAAGGATACCGAATAAGTCCACCTCCCACCAGTTTATGGCAGTATGGTCCGATCCAATGCGGGGTGTTTGTCAAGAAATAAACTAATAAGAGCCGTAACAAGTAAACAATCCGGGAAAGTGCTAAGTTCTTTAGGTTGGATAAAAAACTTGTTAGTTGGTCCCACCCCCCCCCCCCCCCCCCCCCACCCCCCCCCCCGATCCAAGAAACAAAAAGAGCAACTGCCCAAAAGTATAAACTTGTTAGTTAGTCGTTCAAGAAGCAAAAAAGCACTGCCATATCGAGTACAGAGGCTGAATATATTACCTTATCTGGGTGTTGCTCATAAATCCTTTGGATGCGTTTACAACTAATAGATTATGGCTTTCAATTCAACAAGATCCCTTTGTACTGCGACAACAAGAGTGTGATTTCTTTATGTTGCAACAATGTTAAACATTCAAGAGCAAAGCACATCGATATTCGCTACCATTTCATAAAGGAGCAAGTGGAGAATGGAATCGTGGAGCTATACTTTGTCTAGACTGAATACCAACTGGCTGACATCTTTACTAAACCTTTGCCTCTAGAGAGATTTAATTTCTTGATCGATAAGCTAGGTATGAAAAGCATGTCTCTAGAAACATTGAAACGTCTGGCAGAGGAAACGGACGAGTGATGATGGTAACTCATATCCTATATACCATTTCTTCTGAAAATCGATAACATTTACGGCCTTACAAATGTCATTTAATAATGATACGAGACTGTAAATGAAGTTCGAGCAGAAGTTTCAAAAGCTTTCAAAACATGCCAAAATGGCTTGCTATTATTTCTGATAGTAACCCGGTCTTCATCTTCAAAGAAAGTATGTCGTCAAAAAGACAACTTGACCTCACAACGGGAAATTTATTTTTCTCGAGAGTGAATTACTTTATATTCATTCAAACGCTTGTGATTACTTTGCATCACAACCCGTGCTTCATATATTCAATAATTGTACGTGTCAGTGCGCTTATGTGTCAAAATAAGAGAAATCTTATTTTTTATTGGTAAAAGGTTGTCTTCAAAATGAATCAGTGTTTTCAATAATCGCAAAAATATTTTTTCAAAGACAATTCGACCACTCAAATAATGACAACAACTCTTTAAATAAAAAACGGGTCATTATTTGAGGGGGATAAATTTTCATCAAATAATCTTTTAAAACGGTCTTTTAAAATAAGTCACGGAATAAACGGATAAAGTTTTTGATAATGACGGATAACAATTTCAAGGGGAGTTAATTTATATTAACTATAAGTTCTTTAGATTTCATTTGTTTCAAACTTTAGGGACTTATTTGTAATTAGAGACTTAGCAAATTCAGGCTTTAAACTACACTCGATCAATATTACCAACACTTCATAGTAGTAAAAGACTTAGAAATGTTTGGAAATAATCACATAGTTTTAAATGCCTTGAAGTTGGTTCTCACGAGATAGATTTAAGCTTATTAATTCTTCAAACACGATCTCAAGTATATATGCGTACAAGGTTTTGCTGATTCTGAGGTATCGAAACCAGCAATGGGGAAGGAGTAGATACACTAGAACGTGCAACAAGTACACGTGATAAAGTCCATAGCCTTCTTTGATTTTAGGCCATTCCGGGAAGAAGAATGTCATAACTGCAGAGAAATTAGTGTTTTATCTTGTTACTTTTGGGTGCACTATTTTATCCACATGGGGGAAGAGTTATCTTGTTAATTTTTGTATGCATCATTTAAGATACTAGGAGGAAGTGTTTTAAGAAGATTTATTCTGAGCGTGAGAAGACTGGCTACTGATTCAATAAATGCTTCCTCAAACGGTTAATCACTAAGCTTAATTTTAAAAAGGGAGTAGATTTAGTTGACAAAAGAGGTACACATAGGTTTGATAAGTATGATAATTCCTTAAGTTAGTCAGTATTCTGCAAAAAAAATGAGTACATTTGGGACTTAGTTGACTTAGGTGTTTTCATTTCAACTACTTAGAGGGAATAATTGTGAAATCCGGGACTTAGTTGACTTTGGTGTTTCAATTTATATCATCATAATCGTGTAAGAAGAAATACGGACATCCGGGACTTAATTGACTTTGGTTTTACGGTTTCGAATTAATTGTGTTCTTCGGATATTTGGGCTTTTCACATCAAGATTGCTTGTGGCGGTTTGCAAGAAAGTTTCGACTCTACTCAAGAAAGGATTACTGATTTGGGGGGAAGCTAAGACAACTTCTTATGAGAGACTACAGGGAAGACCAACCATGTGATTCTATCATATGATGTTCTCATCATTCAGGTCAAACCTCGTACATAATAATCTTGTGAATATATAAATATGTAGTGTAGACTTAAAATTAGGCATATATAGTGTTTGAGTATAAATTTTCAAGAATTTCTTAGTAAATTCAAAAAATTTCAAATTAACATGCTCAAAACACCATATAATACCCTCATAATTTAGGGGGGAGTATAAAAATGTTCCTAATACGGCTTGTTAATAATTAGACATTTTTTCCTGAAAGCAGTTATATTTGAATCAATTGATATCTAAAATATCAAGAGATTTAATATTTTTGATAAGGGAAGAAAATGTGATTAAAATATATGGCTAAAGATGTAATTTTTAAGATCTCAAGTGTACGCTAACCCATATATGTGCTAAACTCTTTCGATTAATCGATGAACATATAGAGGGGGAGCAAATGGTTACGTGATTGGTTGAAATGTGAAAGTACCCAAGATAGACCATTTTAATTACTGTATTGGAGTTATAAGGTGGTTAAGTTTAGGTATCCATTCCCATGATCCAATCAGAACCGGAGGGATCTATCCAGGGATATTCCACTAGATAGTGTAGTAGTCCTTAGGTATGAAAAAAATGAGTAAAAGTGAGAATAAGGGAAAAGTGCCGACTGAGATGGAGCTAGTACTGGAACAGACCTAACAAGGTTCAAGTTATGAAGTCTAGATAAGCGCTGAAGGGGTTGAAGAATTAAAAAGAAAAGTTAAGATAAAGTTAGGTGAAAAGATAAGAAAGCCCTACTTAGGCAGAAACCGGGTCAATACATTTGTTGTCTAGAATCACAAAGATGATTGTTGACATTAAAGATTGACATCATGGACCCAGTGATGCAATGAACAACCCTCCCTAGCCACTCAGAATCTCTTAAAAGATTTATGTTTCATTTCTCACAAAGATTACACGTATTTCTATCAACTTATCGCTCTGTGTTAGTTGGTATTGGCAAAGGTGGCAGTCTGCTTGCCTCCGATCACTTAAAACCCAAAGTGCATATTGAATCTAGAGCCAAAGAGGATCATCAATTAAAATTCTTATTATGACCAATTGTCAAAATTATGCTTGCTCATTCACAAATGTGAAAAAACAAGAAATATATATTTAAAGTGTTGACGCATTATCCTTGTGATTTTGCCAGAACATCCGAGTGATACTTAAGTATTCACAGTGAAGATGGAAATCCTGCTTGAGCCAACATCAAACAAGCTCTTGGTAGGTGACTTGTGAGATCCTATACGGATCGAGCTTGTGATACTGGATATCGATTCGGTCCAGCTTATGAATTGATGAATTTTAAAAAAGATAAAACTGTTGGTGTGTCATAAAAATCGTTTGCATTTTGACACACCGACTGATTTTCTAAATCGATTTTCAATCTTATGTCCATGGGAAGCCTCACAAGGGTATCTGGACATAGGAAAGCTGAACACGAATTGACGGCTTAATCGGGAAGATAGTAACTTACCGATTCACTCTTACCGTGTTGTCTGCTTTAAGACGCTCCGGTAATGAGAACGGCTAGTGCAGCTGCGAAACCCTGTCAAGGAGATTCTTCGAAATTCTACCTGATCATAGGCAGTATTTATACTGAATAACATATGCGGGCAAAATTCCCGCCAATGGCTGAGATGTTCAGTCGACTCCCTCCCCCTTTGTGGGGTCCGGACCCCTACGAGTGAGCAGAAAAGGGAGGAGGAAAGAGGCCCTGGCGAACCGTCATAATTAGTGAACAAGTGTAAGCTTCGCTGCCCGACAGTATGGAGTACTGACCACACCGAGGGACAGGCCCTGAAGCGAAGGACGGGAACGAGCGGAATCAATGTGTTCCAATTTCTGGCCTTGCACCGACCATCCAATGGACCATGGACTAAACGGCCACTGCCTGAAAGGACTATGTCCATGGGACCGCCGCCCCCCCACAAGGTACATCTCGCGCCTATGGGCCGCTATAACTATCCAAGAATACACTCGAAACTGGAAGGATAAAAAAACCCACCCGGTGGACTGCCGAGCTACAAGTCCTACGAGACAGGAGCGGGATTCTCTAAAAAGCCAAGGTCGTGGGTGGCCAAGAGGGCCTACTTGGAGACTTGGGATCTCAGCAGGAAATGCGAAGGTTGCTTAAAGCCGGCCGGCCGATAGGCGAAAGAGAATAAACTAGTTCTGATCTGAGTAGGCTCATAACATAATAGGGAATACCCTAACCCTGGGAACCGGGGCCTGGCTATCTTTCGTTTGCGGTCGACGTTCCGGCAAAGTGTGTCCGTCGACAGCTGAATGTTTCGATAATTGGTTCGATTCATGGTCTCATCTTATAATACCTAAGGAGCTAATGAAAGTCTTTTAGTCAAATTAAACTGTCTCAATTCCCCGGCAATCGCACCAAAAAATCGACTTCCTTTTTGATTTCCTTCTTGATCAATGACAACTGAAGCATTGTAATCATATCCTAAAAGGCCCTATTCTATAAAGCACAGGTATTTACTAGGACTGCTACGTGGGGTAAGCTAGCGAAGTTCTTTCTTTCACGGTGCCTATCTCGATTCTTAAACAACCTCTACCGTCCGGTCGAGTCAGCTTCGCTCCTTTATTCGTACATCTCTTTCTCGAATGGAAATTTCCCAATAGTCAAGGTAGGACGAAGAATCACATTAGTGGGTATAAGGAGAAGCAGTAGGAGAAGGAGTGTAATCAATATTGAATGAAGTTTATGTAGACTGAAAAAGCTACTGCTTACGCCTCTCTAGGCTTCGCTATCGCTCATGACTGGTATATGGATCTCTCTATGTAGTGGTGGCCTTCTAGAAGCTTCGCCAGAAGCGACTAGTCGCTTCCCGAATGCCCCTTTCCTTCGCTACTAGGAGAGTCGCTAGCTTGCTAGCATTTTGAATCGGTAGCTTCCGCGGCCCTTCCGCTACTGAAATAGATGTGAAATGATCGTGACAGCTCTCAAAATCCTATTCAGTCTGATTAGATATGTCACTGAAAGAAAGTGATTCTGTTCCCCTCTTTTTTTTTTAAGGATTCCGAGGATGGGGCCGGCCCGATCCTAACATTCATTTATGAGGAGCCGGACGACAAAGCCTCTCCTAGATAAGATGTCTCCGACGCACTCTCCGGCAATCAAACTTTCTCTATTTATATTTTTGTTTTTTGGCGGGTTTCGGTCAGGAGGGGACAATTAGAGGGATGCTTTCTATCAGTCAAAGCAGATTACCGCCACCCATGCTCCTACGGTCCACTTACCGAGGAATAGAAAGGAAGGACCCGGGGCCAAAGCAAGTTGGGTTGGGGTATAGAGCCGTAAGCGCATTGGAAGAAAGCCGGCCTTACTCAACAAGCACCTTTCTTAGCTTAGTAAGGTTGCTTGTTTCCACTCATTGAAGATTCTATCTACAAAAAAAGGTCAACGGGGGGTACTAAAATGGCTCTCACTGACACCATCTACGAGAAGGTGAGGTCGTCTTTATATCCAGCCGCCATACGGTTCGCCTTAAAGCCTTAAAGACAAAGAAGGGGAGGAGCAGTTATCTATGTAATTACGGTCTTTGTTGGCCGGGGCGAGCACTCTCTTTTCCTTGTCAAATTCCGTCTTACCAAACAAGACTGACTTCTTACGTACACCTTTGTTTCAGGGTGGGGCCGCCCTTCCTCCTGCTAATCCGGCCATTTCCGAACCTGTCTTTCTCATCCTATTCAATGGAGGACTTTTCAATTCTTGCGATTCCCAGCCCCCTTAGCTTATTATTTTATATATATCTATATTATTATTTTATATATATCTATATATATTATTTATAAAGGGTTCCGCTCGGCTAAATAGGCTCAATGATCTCTTTCTTCGCTTCGATAGGCCGGTACGGCGCTCCGCGTGGTTATATTCATACATGTTCCGACTCGCCGGTCATTATGGATCTAGTGGCATGGCGGGGCAAAAGAAAGGGGGAGGGGGAAGCAACTACGAAGCTTCGTAGACTCGACAAGTCGCTCCGCTTATAGAATATAATGAAGCAAGCTAGCGCCTCTCCTAGTAGCGAAGGAAAGGGTCAGGAAAGGAGCAGAGAAGGGGTTGGATTTCACCTATGATCAGATCAGTGGGCAACCATAGTTGACTTTTTTCGTAGTGTTGTTAACGTTGTTGAAAGCTCATTACTTATTTAAGTAGGCCTCGCCTTTCGGAGCTGCTCCCAGCTCACACTATGGTGGAGGAGGTGCCGTGAAGATCTAGGAGTGTGAGCAGTACGAGCTGAAAGGCTCCCATACTGTTTGGAGGGCAGGGGGCATAGATGCCAAACAAACCTGACCCCTATCTATCGTCGTAGAAGCTGTTCCTAGGGGGGGAAAGAGAACTACTATTGAAATGAAAGAAGTCTACAACCTTACTAAGAACTAAGAAAGGTGCTTTCCTTTACTAATGCATCCTCTCATTCTCAAAGTAGTAGTCTCCGTCCCGCTATTCCTGCTTCGACCAAGTACTAGATCGTTGAAAACAAAAAGAAAGACTGACTTTTAGATAACTTATTTAGGAAGGAGCCATCGGAATAGGCTTTCAAGGCAGCTGCCAAGTCAGCCAGTAAGTAAGCAGGTAATAGTCAGCCAGCAAGCTGGGCCGTTCTTGCCAGTTCGAGTACGATACTTCGGTGTAGTAGTACTATAACGGTTTAGACATACTTAATGACTCCTTTTGAAAAGCTAATTATTGTGCTTTTATTCCCTAGCCAACGAAGCTCCGTCTTAATCTCTAATAGGGGCTCGGTTCGGTTCAACCCTCATACCTACTAAGTAGAGGGCCAGCGGGCGGAATGAGGGAGAGGGGAAGAAAATGGGAAGAGAGGAAAGAACAGATGGATTCTATCCCCTAAATCGAACACTCATTTCTATCTATCGATAGAAAGATCTGCGTAAAAATAAAAGACGTTGCCTTTTTTGTTTTTTTTTTAGAATTCCTCATATCCAAGGCAGCTTATCACAAGCACCCCCACCACATACGATTGTTGGGAGGGAGGCAGTTCGCCTTTTGAATCAAACAAAGTAAGTCAGTAGGGGCTTTCATTCTAAAGGAAGCGAAGGAAACCCACTTTAGTTCATAAGAGCCCTACTTCCCTCGAAAAACCTCATCACTGAAATTCAAGCGCAAACCCATTTCTTAGTCACCGGGCTGAGCGCACCTTTGGTACTTCAGTAGGGCGAGCTCTTTGATAGTGACTTCCTTCGGGGCGACGAAAGGCTACTTCAATCTAGAAAAACAGCCGGAAACTTTGGAGGGTCGCCTTTGGGAGCGTTCACTAGTAACCATCACGACAACATAAAAAGGAAGGAGTGAGACTGATTGAATCCAATCCATAAACCCGTAAACGAAATTAAGTTCGTTCCCTTTCGTCAAGTAGGTAAAGTAGGCATACTGAACCACTTTAGCTTTGCCTTAGACTCTATTGGAACAAAGCAAAGAAGGAGGCGGAATGGATAAAGGAAAGGGACAAGGGCGGTCTTGCTTGGCGCGAAGGCTGCTGGTTCGGGGGTAGAGTACAGTACTAAAGGTCCTCGGACTTCCAGGCGGTTTTTCTTTTGGGCAGCTGAATTTTTATACACATGTTTTTATACACACATTTTTATACACGCGTTTTATATACACGTTTTTATACACACGTTTTTATACACGTTTTTAAACACACATTTTTATACACGTTTTTACACATGTTTTAACACACGTTTTTACACACGTTTTTATACACACACATTTTTAGACACGCATTTTTATACACCCTTTTATACACACGTTTTTATATATACATTTTTACACACGTTTTTACCAGAGGCGGAGCTATGTGTATTGTGGGTAGTCCTCGAGAACCACCTTTGAAACCAATATCCTTTACGAACTATATGTGATTTTTTTGGGAACCTACCTTGAAAATATTTAAGGAACCACCTTAAAATGAAATTGAGCTAGAAACAAGATAAAAAACATGTGAATTTGTAAAAGAATTTGGATGTTAAAGAAGACGAATGAAAATGCAGGGAGAAGATAAAAGTAAAGTTGGGAAGATGAAGTGATGATATTATTAAACTATTATTTTGCTTCGAAAAAGATAAGTGGGTACGTAGTATTACTTTTTGATATTGTTCGACTTTTTAATAAAGAGAAAAGTACGAATTTGGTATTTAACCAAACAATTAATTCACTTTATTGTCACTTTTTTTCTTCTTCTTAAACTACTTGATTTTACTATTCCATTTAATGTTCGACACGTGTTATTATTAACATATAGGCGGTTTTCACACAGGCTTAAATCATAGCACCAACAATGTAACAAACGATTTCACATTTTCTCATGATACATAACATCTTGACATTCTATCTAACATACATTTCGTAACTCGTAAAAAAGCAAATACACATGGTAAAAATTACTGTAACATTTAATTTAGACTTGTTTAAGTAAATACACCAAAATATAACATTTAATTAAGACTTGTTCTAAGTATTCACATACACATGGTAAAAATTACATCAATAATCACACAGTATCATATATACCTTAAAACATTAGATTCAGCTAAAAAACCTAAAATTTGTCATAATTTAGTTTTAACATTTGACATACATACCTCTGTATTTACAGACACATAAAATCTTAAATACGCACACTTTAATGTGATCCGCTAAAGATTCTAGTTTTGTATTGAAGTCATCGATAAAATCATCCCAAAGTGTGCATTTTATTTTCAGTCGCCTGCATCCACACAAAAAAATTGTAAGTAAAAAGATAATGGTAATATGTTTAAAAATTTAGTACAATATATGAAGATTATAAAACTCACTCTATAACTTCCAACTCAATAATCCTTCTTTTAGTCGGTTTCTCTTTCCTTTTTCTATGAATAACATCACCAACAACAGCAGCCAAAGTGTCACCACCATAATAATACTGCCGCCACAGATGAACAACCTTTGCCTTGATTGAGAAAGTATCTTTCATTGCATTAATGCTGCTGATAAGAAATGACTAATTAAGCATGTTGATTAGATTATGAGATTGTTTTGGAGGAGAATCTGATGATAATACTTGGCTTATGACAGCTATATTAATAGACACACAAGGTATAGGATCGTGTGATTCATTCACAATTATAGTTAACTACTACTAACGTTTTACCAATATTTAGGAGATCATGATTAGCAGTTATTGACTGATTCTATTAGTTTTGAAAAACTTTGAATATACCGAATTAACTGTGATTTCATGATTCATAAATTTTAAAGATTGAACCTTTATAATATATAAGATAGTTAAATTAAATTTATTGTTAAACCATAATAATTTTGTTGATGTTATATACTAACCACCAAATATCAACCTTATTTAGTTAATTATTAAGAACCCAACAATTAAAACTAATAATAAGCAATATGTATAGAAAGAATGATGAGTATAACATGGATATAATGTCTAAAATCAATAACAATCAGCTTAAAAAAGTTACAAACTTGTTAGGAACACTATTGTGGATCGGGTACATGGGTATGAAATGTGGAGTGGTAGTAGTGATCTTGATAAAAAAAAGTTCCCCCAAATTGAAAGACTGGTATGTGTATGGAGTGTGCTCTGGGTAGGGTTCCATGTTTTCTTGTGTATAGCTTTTTATGATAATTATATTAGTCGTACTGTTTCTCTCGTGTAAGTAAACAACAACATTTGTCATTGTCTTTGTTCATTGTTTTTTTAACATATAAACTACATTGTTTGATAGTTTTCTTCAAGCTGCGATCTCATATTGCGATTAATTTTTTCGCCAATGTAAAGGTTGCTTTTTTATTTTCAAAATAAGCCTAATATTCATATAGTTTTAAAAGGTTTGCAATATTTTATTCATATGATCTTATACCAAAATTTTATAATGATTAAAATAATAAAAGTTGCAAATCATTTTAAAACCATATGAATATTAGATACATTTCGTAGATAAAAAACAACATTTAGATTGACGAAAAAATAAATTTTTTTATCTCAATATAAGATCGTAGTTAACAAAAAACTATAACATGAAGTTATTTTTTATGTAAATACTTAGGTAATTTGCTATCTTTCTCTTTCACAATTTTACACCAAAATTACAACCACAATGACACGTGCACTTTTTGCTTTGGTTCTTTGGATGAAATTGTGACACGTACTTAAGAAATTATCTTGATTTAGTGATGTTATAGATGTTCATATCCAAAAATAAAACTAACAACAACATGTTCAATTCAAACAATTTAATCCTAAAAATCTCTCTCCCAAATCTCATCAACAAAACCCCGTAACTTTTTTCACAAACACTCGACGGCCCTCGCCACTGGTCACGCGCCACCTACGCGCCGTTGTATCTGCTGCTGCTGCTGTGTGACCATCATGTGCTGTCCTTGAAATTGTTGTTGAGGGTAGAGAGCCTATTGGTTGTTCAATGGTGGAAGTTGGGTTGGTATGATAGCAGCATGTACATGGTAACTCCTTGGTCACTGGTTTGTAATCCTCCTTGAGGTTTAGAATATTTTGATTGGTCCTCATCGGTCGATTGAGCTTCCCGGGTTGAGAAAAACGTCTTTAGATTTTGTCTTTGAAAAAATACTGAAAAATGGAGGTGGAAGACAATGAACAGTGATGTTTGCTTTATACACACGTTTCAAACACGCATTTTTTTTACACACAATTTCTTTACAGTGTTTTTACTGCACGTTTTTATTCACACGTTTAAACACACATTTGATACTTTTTAAAACACATTTTTATTACCGTTTTTAACATGTATATACTAGTTTTTATACACATGTTTTTATACACACGTTTTACACATGTTATAACACACGTTTTTTCACATGTTTTTACACATTTTTATACACGTTTTCAAACACACAATTTTATACACGTTTTTATATACGTTTGCATACACACATTTTTACACATATAAAATTTTACATACATTTTTATACACGTTTTTACACACGTTTTAAGACACATTCTTATACGCGTTTTATACACACGTTTCAAACACGCATTTTTATACACACACATTTTATATACGTTTTTATACACACGTTTTTATTCACATTTTACACATGTTTTTACGCACGTTTTTATACACACGTTTTTACACATGTTTTTCTACACACGATTTTACACCGGTTTTTACACACGTTTTTATACACACGTTTTTTCACCAACCCGTGCGTTTCTATCCATCACAGTACGCATCTAACTCACATAAAATGTACCCAAACCTGAGTGTCTTATTACTTATATACACCCTTCTTATACTAATAACAATCTCTCTACGCTGACCGGTCTGTATCTTTACTCATCACGATATAGTTTGCACATAGTTTTCTACTATGTGTGTTTAACTCACAACTACATATACAACACGCTTTTTATACACACAATTTTACACATGTTTTTACGCACGTTTTTATACACACGTTTTAACAAACATTTTGATACACTTTTTATACACAAATTTTTATACACATTTTTTTACACATGTTTTTACACATGTTTTTATACACATGTTTTTATATACACGTTTTACACATGTTATTACACACGTTTTTTCACATGTTGTCGGTATCCCAAGAATCACTTTTCACTTCACCATTGATACAAGAAAATTAGATAAGAGAAAAGGAAGAATTTTAGAAAGAAGTTAGAGAGAGAAATAAAGAGAGAAAAATGAGAATGGTTGATTAAACAAATGATATTTACAAATGACTTAAAAAATCCTATGTCCTCACCGTCCTAGAGCAGGGCGTATCTTTATAGTTAAACACCCCAAGAGGCTTTCCTATGCCTTGGGTATTTATACGGGTCGGGGCTTGGGTTCCTTGGGCTTTGCCCCGATACACGTGACCGATGTTAGCCTCTCTTCACAAAGAGCCCGTTTCCCCAACCGTTATCGAACTCTTTACCACCGTATTATTAATTAATGACCGAGAACCATTCATTTAATCTAATGAACGACACCTCCCTTCACCTCTCTCAGACTACCCGATATCCCCTTATCTCTCAAAAATTGTCTCTGCTCGGCCGACAAAAACCCCTGTCTCCCGCTATCAGCTGACGTTCCACAGATCGCCGCGAGTCACACCTCACCTCACACGCTACCGTCGACGCCTCACATCATGAGCTTCTCGCACCGTTTTCCCGCTGCCAAGCCTTGTCGAGAACGCCCTCTGTGTATCAATGTCTTCTGTCACTCTCGCTCTACGTTCGTAGGCATGTTCTTCTATGCTTTGTGATCCACTTCGGATATCATAGGCCTTCCTCGTCAACCCGCTGTCTTAATGAATTTGCTCCTTTTTCGTCCACCAGAATCTTTAAATCTTAATCCTTCCGTCATTGATCGTCTTTGCCACCTTATGTTCTTGTATCTTGACCAACATGTCATGCTTTGCATCATCTGAAAGCTTGCTAACATCTCACTTGATAGGACTTGATATCTTTAAAGGAAGATCTTGTATATCAGAGGTTGTGCGGAAAGTCTTTGTCTTTAATTCTTTGAGCTTTCATGGATTCTTAAATCTTGATGTTTATAGAATTGTCTTTGTAGTTTTGAGGCATGAGCATGTGTCAAACGAATCCGGGACTTCGCTGGAATGGAGGCATCACCATCTCCCTATTTATGTATCCTGAAATAAAAACAGTTATCAATAAAGGGGTGGCACCGGTATATGGCTTTGTCATTCGTCCGGATTTGGTTAGATTAACCTCTGGTTCCGTAAGACCGTTTTTACAGTATAAATATTGACCTGTGTATCAGGTAGATTCAATAGGAATCTCCTTGACTGGTTTTACCAGCTCAAAGACGTAGGACTTCTAACCATATGTATTGAATTGCCATGCTTGCTAGTTTCATTACCGAAACGTCTCAAAGGCAGACAACATTCATCTACGCAAGTTTGATTACATCTGCTCAAATCATTTCCCCCTACGAACTCGCCCCTCCCCCCTCAATATAGATCCTCCCCCCCTCCCCCCCAAGAGTATAATCTAAAAACCCACATGGTATCCCATCCTCCCCCCCGTCATTTGGTGGTTCTCTGCCTCCCCTGTCTGCGCCATCACCTTAAATTGGTAAGTCGCCACTCACATCGTGTAGTCAATATCCAGATATGTAGCGAGCAATTTTGGAGTAGCAAGGTCATCTCTAAGTAGATGTCTATCGCACCGTCAGTAATACATGCATACAGAGCGAATAGTTTAGATCTCCTGCCTCAAACTCAGATGTGAGAATTTCATCTCTAAGCTCCTCTCGATGATTAGTACTCATACAAAGTATATCCTCAACCGGTAAGAGTGAGTATGGACCACCCGACTAGCACACAACCCTCAGTCTCATGCTCGGCATTCAGTACATAGTTCACACGCCCAACATTTTATGTGCTAGAAGAATATGATCGTTATCTCTCCATAGATAGATCTGTCTGGCAAGAGCCGATCAACCTATCTTACACGAGAAAAATCTATCGAATCTGCAATCGTGCTTAGCGTAGTTCTGCACCACTGAATGTACGTGATAATCGTATTTATAGTGTATACGCATCTATTATATAGATATAAGTCATAGTATATAGAGATAGAGTACTCTGATATAGATAGAGAATCATAGCATAAAGCAAAGTAGCTAGTCACAAGCGTTAGTAGTATACGCTATGTTACTATAGAACATTAACTCAGCCAACTCGACGTAAGCAGAGAGAGTCATAGCTACCCTCGTAATCGTAGCATGGTCTATCTATACGCTTATGACCGTGACGAATGAGAACAAGTTTCTTTTAGATGAGCGCGAGTAAACTAGAGAGAATCTGAGCCTGGGGAGGGTCGAGTGACATCTATGTGTTCACTGAATGTGATTACGAATAGTCACTAGCTCCGTAGCTAATTCGCATATGATGTCGTGCGCTCAATGATTCAGCCTCATGGCAACTCAGACTATGCTATTCTCCGCACGTAAGCATTAGATGAATGATCGTAGACTGAACCTCGACTATGTGAGCATGCGGTTGTTTCACGAATTTATTTATTGTTTAAGAGAATAGAATTGTATGTGATTAATGGGTTGATATAATGTATGGCATGCCCTCGCAACGCGCAGATCGTTCGTGCAGACAGGTATGACTAGTACGTAGGTACGCTTTGGTATGTGACAGGTTGGACTTTCTCGGGGAGTGAACGTGGGGATGGTCATGTGTGGCAAGGGGGGGGTAAATATCCGAGAAAAGGGGTCGGGGGTGAGAAAGGTGGCGTTGGAACGGGGATTGTGGGGGGAAGATTGACAGAGGGGGGGGAGAAACCATGGGGAGGAAGGTGGGTTATGGAAGGGGGTCAGGGCGAGGGGTTCGCTGGGGAGGTCAATGGGGGGGTCGGGTAGTGGGGGGAGTGTCGGGGGGTCGTTGTCATTGGGAGTGTGTGGGGGGGGGGGGCAGTTGGTGTAGGGGTGGTCAGTAAGGGGGGGTGTCACCAGGGACAACGCTCCGGGGGGTAGGGCTAGTCCTGCTGTCCAACAAGTGAATACGGGATGGGTCGGGGGGGTCAATTGCACTCGGGCGGTTGGGGTCGGGGGGGTCGTCGGGTCGGGGTGAGGGTGGGTCAAAGAGGGGGGGTGTGTGGAGGGTTGGATGGTGGGGACGACTTTAGGGTGTTTTTGGGGGGGGGCGCGTGGTATGAGGTCGAAAGTGGGAGGGCAGGGTGAGGGGGTGGTCATGGTGGGGGAAGTCAAAGGTGGATGGTCATGGTGGGGGGGGGGGTCGGGGTTGGGAGTCAAGGTTGGGGTAGTGGTGGGGGTGGTATGGGAGGTGGTGAGGGTCATCAGGGTGGTGGCAGATTCAAGGGGTCAAGGTGGGTCATAGTGTGGGGATGGTTGGTCAATGGCAATGAGCGCGGGGGGTCTATGGGGTGGGGGTTTGGGAGTCGGGTGCTGAGGTTGTGTAAGAAAGGAAAGGTTTAAGGAGGACAGGTAACGATAACAGGGTGGGATGCGTCCGGAGTGGTATAAATTGAGGTAGTGTGGGGGTACCCTCAATTACACCCCATAGAGGGGGGGCCACAAACAGCTGTCCTGGGTTCAATGTTTGTATTGTCTGTGCATTTAAATAATAAACCCTTAACGTACCATGTATTCAATGTTCTTTACCCAAATTAATCGCAAATACGTCTATATTACCCTTTTAGTCTTAATTCACTACTTTGTTTTTTTATTTTTTATTGTGGGATATTTAGTGTTTTTTTTTATTTCATATTTTTATTTCTACCCTCCACCACATAAACCCCACTCACCCCCCATGAAAGAGGGAGATTTCGCCAGGTCCTCTCCGTGGCCCCCACTACACAGCCTGGTTCACAGTCGTTCCATTTACTCCACGCCCGTCTAACTCTTACGTCGGGCACATCTCCATCCTCCCCTTGTACCACATTCATCTCCAATCTTACCTAAAAAGATGATTATTTCTAATATGGTAGTACTACTCCTCTAGAATCGTCAAATGTCTTCTGGCATTTCTAAAAAAGGTATAGAAAAGTAGATTTTCCTGAGCCGAGTGTTCCCCCCCCGTCCCTAGTACAGTGTGGGTCTTGGGCGTCAGATTGTTCCTCCAGGTTCTTTCTGGTTTGGTATGGAGTGGGTTTTTTGGAATTGTGATTTTCTGGTGTGATCCTTGGATCTTTGGAATCATAGGACAATAATTCCTAAACCTTTACCACCATATTGACTTCAGAAGAATCGTCATCATGAAATAAAGATGTTTGTAGGGGAATGAGATGTAACCATAAAAACTTGTTCAAAGTAGTAATCAAGCACATGAGTGGATATAAGAGCACTTTTTATTTTGAAGAAAGAAGATCACTTTTAAATACATTTCTCCCCTTATTTTTAATAATACTAAATTCACTTAGTTTTTTGAAATACATTTGATTTACAATTTTGTCTTGTCAGTACCATGGGGAAAACTTTTCATATCATGAATTACTTAAACATGAACTTGCTCCCCCTCAATTTTAATCTGGTTTGACACCAAAAATAGTGTTGTCCAGTTGATAATAAATAGAATATAAAGAGTGAGGGTTTGAAAACACTTAGTCATCTTCTATAACTATCATTCTATTTAATTGTCATTATTATCTTGTTGTTATTAAGAGACTTTTTGGGAATGGTTTGAATACATAAGATATGGCGTGAGTGATGTATCAAACTCATTTAAACTTTGCTTTTTCGAAAAAAAAAACTCCCTTGAAAGACGGAGTGTTGAAAACACACAATTTTGAAAAGAGATTATGAATTGTTAGTGAGAAAGAAATTTTTGAACAATTGTGTTCAACATTATTGTATATAAACATCATGTTAGACAGAATTCTCTTTCCAACCTTAAGGGTAAGCACTATGCGTACACTATCCTTTTTCTTGAGCTCAAAACTTTAAATGTCTTGTAAGAAAGCTCAAGACGAGAGAAGAAAGAGAGACCGAGAAAAGTTGAATTTCTCGTTGTTAGGATAAGTTATCTTTATAGATAAACTTTCCTTTATTTGAAGTCCGGGTTACGTACTGATATTTGCACATAAGCCATCAAGAAAAATTAGAAATGACATGTTTTGAAAGCATTTGAAACTCCTGTTCGAACTTCATTTACACGCCCGTGTCGATATTAATCAACATTTCTAGGTACGTAAATGTTATCGATTCCAAGAGACATGTCGAGAAGAATATTTTTTGAAACATTTTTTGATTTTTGATTTTGTATTTTCTTTTTGAAATTTTATATTTTTGTATTTTTCTTTTTTCAAAAATATGTACATGTTGATGTTTGAGGAAGTATCAAGCAGATTCTTTTGTCAGAACCTCCAGTTCTGCTGGAGTCAAACATCTCATACCAATTCGTCTGACGAGATACTGAAACCTTTCTTCGGGAAGGGCTTTAGTAAACATGTCAGCCAATTGGTATTCAGTTCTGACAAAGTATAATTCAATTATACCATTTTCAACCTGTTCCTTTGATTGAAATGTTCGGAGTAATCGGATGTGGCTTGGGTACTAGGGAGTGCTGCACGGGGTTGCATGATATTGCTATGGCTGTCTGAGAGTCACAATACAACGGTATTTTGTTGTAGTTGAAGCCATAATCTTGAAGTTGTGTCTGCATCCACATTACTTGAGCACAACTTGCAAGATTAACGCAGTACTCAGCCTTTTGCGAGGATTGCCGAATGCAGTACAGTTCTTGCTTCTTTGACAATCCGCTGACTCTAACTTATCACTTGGAATGTATTCCTCGGAAGTGCTTTGCAGTGTTTCAATGCATTCCGGCATGGTTCGGCATTGAAAAAGCTGTAGTTCAAACGCCAGAACCTTCGAATACTAGAGTCCCATATGAATGGTACCTCTTAAGTATCGAAAGATCCTTTTAACCTTTTGAGGTGTTTTTCAAGGGGGGGTCGGTGTTGCTTGATATTTTGCACAAATAACAACATCTTGCACTAGTATGGTTACTAGATGTCAGGTACATGAGTGACACCGAGTATGCTAGGTAGTCTAGTATGTTTGGTCTACAGGTTCACCACTCAAGTCTGCATCTAATTTAGGTTTTGTAGCCATTGGTGTACCAATGCTTTCCTTTTTCCATACCATGTTTTTTTAAGAACTCTTAGGTGTTACCTTGGCCTGATTGTAAAAAATACCTCGTGGGGATTGGTGATTGGAAGTCCTAAAAAAAGATTTATTTTCCCCCATGATCAAGGACATCTCCAAATTCTACGTGCATTTATTTTGAAAATGTTTTGAAAATTTAGGGTTTGTGGAACCAAAAATAATGTCATCAATGTAAATTTACACCAGTAGAATGTCCTCCTCGTATTTTATCGTGAATAAGTTTCGGTGTGGTAATGATACCTTTAGTAAAACCTTTAGAAATTAGGAATTTTGAGAGTTCATCATACCAGGCTCTCGGAGCTTGTTTTAATCCATATAGAGCTTTCCTTAGACGGTAAACTTTTTCTGGATGATCAAGATCAACGAATCCGTCTGGTTGTGCAACGTAAACCTCCTCCTTTAATGGACCATTAAGAAATGCCGTTTTCACATCCATCTGATAAATTGGAAAAGACTTGTATGCAGCATATGCGACAAAGATCCTGACAGCCTTCAAGCGAGCAACTAGAGTAAATGATTCTTCGAAATCAATACCCTCTTCCTGAGCATAACCCTTTGCAACAAGTCGTGCTTTGTTGCGAATTACAGTTTGGTCTTCATCCTTTTTGTTTTTCCATAACCACTTTCTTTAGCTTGATTTACATTCTGCCAAAAGGTTTGTCAAGGGTTCACTGACTTGTAAGTCTGTAAAACTGTGGAAGTTCTTCCTGCATTGCCTTCTATCATGCAGAACCTGCCATGCCTCCCTTAATGTTTTTCGGTTCGCATTACTCACGATGAGTTCGAAACATACACATTTCAGGATTTGTTGCAAGTTGTCGTCTTCCTTGTTTGCACTTGCGTGATGGATTTCACGAACTTGATTAACGGTCGTGATCTTTTTGTCCATCGGTATTCGGGAATCTTGAGGTTTGGATTGAAGGTTATTCATATTTGAAGTACCACTATTGCGTGAGGAACAGGGACTTCAGTAATTTCTTTGTACCGGTGTGTACAAAAAGGATGGTTAAATTTGCTTGATGATCGTTCTTTTCCTCTAGCATGAGCAATTTGTTAGGAGTTGATGGTTCTGATAGAGGTTGAATATTCCATTGAAGGTGGGTGTGTCTTTATTGGAATAAGAAATTGGTAGAATTGTCGGTGGGAGAAGAAGACTTGTTGACACGTGAAGTACCCGCATTGAAAAATTCATCGTACAAAGGACCAAATAGAAGATCCAACTCTTGTTGTGATGGAACAGTTGTATCTGCTGAAGGAGAAACATTTTGTAGTTGTGGGTCGGGGTCAGAGTTGTCATAATCTGACGCCTTTTGTCGTTGAGGAACGAGGCCTGAAGTGTCATTAGCAACAGACGTCTCAGACATCTCTTTGATCTCATCAAATCTGAGATGTATGGATTCAACTATTAATCTTGTTCTCTTGTTGTAAACTCTGTATCCCTTTGACTGAGTGGAGTATCCCACCAGAATGCACGGATCCCCTTTTTCTTTCATTTTATCCAAATTTTCACCATCTCTGGTTAAGTAACAAGTGCAACCAAAGATGTGAAGGTGTTTAATTGAAGGTTTCCTGTCATTGATGATGTGATATGCCGTTTTCTCATGTGTTGGGATTATTATAGATCTGTTTTGAGTATAGCATGCGGTTGCAATTGCTTCAGCCCAAAAGAACAAAGGAAGTTTAGAAGCTGAAAGCATCGTTCGAGCAGCCTCAACCAGAGTACGGTTTCGTCTTTCGACAATGCCGTTCTGTTCAGGTGTTCGAGGAGTAGAAGTTTGATGCTCAATTCCTTCCTGTTTAAAGAATGCATTGAGTGTCTTGTTTAAGAACTCAGTGCCTCTGTCAGTTCGAACAGAAATTACTAGGGCTTGAAGATTTCTTTGGATCATCGTGAGAAAATCTTTCCAAGTGTATCTGGAGTAGTCATCGATGATTACCAGAATATATTTCTTCCCATTTATGCTTGCAACCCGCATTGGACCACATAAGTCCATATGAAGCAAATTTAACCGCCCTTTCGAACTTGGAACAATCTTTGACTTGAATGAACT